>JABCKH010007702.1:0-43531 GCA_018851285.1 Lyophyllum semitale | reverse complement strand
AAGATAAACAATCTGAGTGTGGAGTTCATGCCCCCATGTCGATTTGTTGATAATCACTGTAGTATTATGAATAAAATCGGATATCCTAAGTGAACAGATTTTGGACTTGCTTGAGGGATCCGGGCCATTTCAGAAAAGCCACTTGTGAAGGCTAACAACGATTAGACATTGATTAGACGACACAAATACATTTCTGCGCTTTTTTTGGGAAATGACCCCACTGACCCGAGGTCAGTTCCAGTCATTTCGTTGTGAGATTCATGTCAAATGACCTGACTGGGTTATAACCGGGTCAGGTGCAACACTGATCCATACAGATGCTAGAATATCACGCCCTTTGCTCAGCACTACATCCCACGAGCCGAGGGAGCCACGGACTTATACATAACTTACTATTTTCCAAACGAACCATAACAGACTAGAACAACCTCCAAGGACACTGGCAGCCGAGGACCTACAGTTACCTCCGGCGACGATTATAGGAAAGTCCACTGTCAGTTTGCGTTCTACTCTTTTTTCTGTATCTGAATTGAGGCCACGCGTCGACTGACATGAGACATTGCTTCGAAATTCTTTCAGCGTGGAAGGGTCGAACCGTCTGATACCTGATCCCCATTATACCAGGGCCGTTCCCTGTGATATGCCCTTCTGAATCTATGAGACCCATACGGGGTCTGAGAGCATGAATAATACTGGACCGGGCGAGTGTGAAGGGAGAGGTTGTCAGCGATCGCCCAGCACCCCGGCTCCAAAAGAAGAAAGCACGACTAAAATTGGACCTTGCTAGATAGCATCCATGCGCTTCACTTGAATGACTGCCTCGAGAGTGTTTGCCCGCGTCAACGATTCATGTGAAGGCGGGACATTGTCTTGTGCCAAGCTTCAAAGTCCTGACCATACTAACCTACGTCATTTAAAAAGAGAATTGTCGTTGAGAAAGATGTTTCCTGCTCAATACAAATCGAATTTCGACTGCGTAGATAGCAATATATACGTGGGTGGGGGCATGGGAGAGTCCATTCCAAATGAAGTCCGCAGAAGTGAATGTGGTGTGTACGACCTAGGCGACAAGGCAATAAAGAAATCCGCCGCTAGAAGGGAAGAAGGGAGAAGTCGAGATCGCGGAGGAAGGTAGCAGTCAGGTTGTAAACGAATTTACGCCGATCATCTCTTGGGGTCTTGCAACCAACCTGACATTCCCTCCTCCCGGACTCAGGATCAGCGGTCAAACGACAGCATAGAAATTATTTCTCTACCGCCGGCGGCAGCAGCGGTCGGCTGCCTTCCTCTTCTTGCTCGCGGGTCCTCCTCGATGCCAGGAATCTCACCGGTCCTAGTAAGATGATACCAGAATAGGACATCCTCAGGTTGCAGTTTGCGTGGCGGAGGCTGTTCCTTCTGCTCCGTGGGGCAGTCAAAGGCGAAGGGAGAGTGGATGAGGGGTGGGAGGGTAGAAATATTGTACGGGGAAGAGGCAGCGGATGTGGGTCGATGCGTTAGGTGGTATGCATAGTGGGGAGGGGAGGGCGAAGGGGAGGGGCGAGAATATGGAGACACGAATTGCTGAGAATAGGGAGAAGCATGAGTTGTGTAGTCACGGGGAAAGGGGAAGGAGTCAAGGTGCGTAGATGCAAGAGATGGGTCCGCGAATTCCAGTGGAGGAGTCGGGAGATATTCTGATAAGGGGGATGACCGCGAGCGATACACATAATCTTGTGTGTTATAAGAAACGTGAGCTTCAGGACGGCTAGCGTGCATCGGAGAATATGCAAAGTGTGGTGCGTTCGGCTCTAGACCTACCGAAATGGGTAATGGGTCGTAGGGGATAACACCAGGCTCGTCAGCGATATAATGTCGTTCTGTGGCGACGATTTCGCTAGAGTGAAATACAAAGCGATGACCATTCGTAGCGCGATTCGTCGCGGTTATAGACGAAGTACAGCGCGCGCACTACACAAGATGGTCAGTGTCACGCGTGCGTAGCTGAGAAACCCATGATATTACAGGGATAACAATCATGTATCCGATCGTCGCGCCGCAGCCGTGGCAGCACAGTGTTTGAGTCAGACACTCGCAAGTTCGAGGCGGGATGTGTGATGAAGATGGGCGGCAAGAGACTCGAGGATGAATGGCGTTGGGATTGGATGTGTAAGCAGAACAATTCACAGGAAGGGCGTCGGACGAGTAGAGAGAAACGTTGGGAAGCAGAAGCAAAATCGCCTAGGGCTTGTTGGGTTCAAATACCATTTAACGCGCGCATTGGACGAACCTTCATGCCGCGATTCGTGAGAAAAGTACCACAAGACTTGCAATCCAAAATCCAGACTTTATGAGAGATAGGCGGGGGCGGGGGTGGAGAGGGATAGGGATTCGATGGGAGCAAATGAAGTTGGTTGTTCTGCCTGTGGGCGAGATAACCAAGCATGGCTGAGGAGGAGATGGGGGGGTTGAAGGAGAGGTTTAAATTGTTGTCGTATAGAACGTGGACATAAGGATGACTCGGAGGTCGCTGAAGGTCAGAGTATATCCTCGGATTCGAAACTGGGGCGGGCATCGTTGGAAAAGGATGAACGCGGATGATGGTAATGGATGATGGGTCGCAAAGGATGTCCACGAGAAGACCTGTCGAGCCGGATATCTGATAAGTATTATATATTATACCCTTGCAGAACAGGAGGAGGTATCGCGCGAACCCCGATCGCACATCACGTAAGCATCAAGTTCTCCTGAACCACCATGCAGAATCTTGCCATCCTCACTCAATCTCACAAGGCTATTGCCGCCAAAAAGAAGGCTAAGCGCGACCAGATAAAGGAGGTCGTATTTGATGACGATGCGCGCAGGTTTATCTGACTCTTGTACTGCACGGTATAAAACTAACTTGTTACAGGGAGTTTCTCACAGGTTTTCACAAACGAAAACTAGCGAAGGCAGATGCTGCTAGAAAAAAAGCCGTGGAACGAGAGAAGCAGGAAAGACAGGAGACGCGCCGTGAGGTCTGTTTGCTTCTTCTGTGGGAATGTGCCATTTGGGTTGACGCTTTCTCCTCAGCAACGTCGCATGCTCCGAGAACAAGCCCTTGAGAATGCTGCACAGGTAGAATCGGCCTATCATGCTCTGCTGGGTATGTCTTTGCCCCTCTCGATTCCGTCTATGTCTAACTGACAATGTTATACAGGCAACCCTGATAATGATATGGAAGACGACTGGAATGGCATCTCGTCAGAAGCCAAGGGGAAGCAAAAGGAGGAAGAGTATGAGGACGAGGAGATCACTGCAACAGTCACTGTCGTCGAGGATTTTGATCCTGATTCGTTCATCCACGGCCCGCGTATCACAAAGGATTCAGCGAAACACCAGCCTCTACCCACTGACACCCAAATGACAATGACGAAGTCGTCAATATCACACAAATCTACGCCAAAAAACAAAGTGAAGACGAAGAAGGTTCGGTATCAAACAAAACAAGAGAGACAGGTGGAGCGAACGAAACAACGGGCCAGAAGAACAGAGAAGGCCGAGTTAGCAGGGGGTAAAGCTTCGAGAAAAAAAGGCGCGTCGAAACGAAAGGGAGGTCCGAAGCGGTAGGATTCTTGAAGAGCTGGCTGGGCAGAGATCGACAAGAGGAGGATCGTGGATCCTTTCCCCGGATGCAAGTTCGGCAATGTCATCGATAAATATCAATGTTCTACTGGGGAAACGCAGAATAAACCAAGATGGTAAGTTGCCACGGTAAAAAGTTGGTACAAAGGTCCAAGAACTTAGAAGTGATGTTGGAGGTTTTTACACCCTTGGAGTTCACCTCGTCGGGACATGGTGGCGTCCACAATGACCTTCAAGACACACATGTTCCTTTATTTAAGTACTTCTTTCACCTGGGGAGACATGAATATGGTATGGGATGATTACGTCCCACGTACTAGTGACACTAACAAAGTCAAGCCGTTCAAATTAGACCGATGCCAAACGGAGGTGGAAGAAATAGTCTGAAATAGTATTATAAGCCCTCGTGGCGCGTGGTTCGTATAGTTCACTTGTGTCGCAGTCACAACTTGTGACAAATTATGAACTGCAGGTCACGACAGCACAGACACGTCCTCATCGCCGACAGCAGCGTTGTCCATCGTACACCATGAATTCTTTGTATACGTCTGGCGTTCGTCAAACCAACTCACTGCAGGCAGACCTTGAGCGTCTAAGGAGTGGAGACAACTCGGCATCGCTCCTGGGTACGTTTTGTGGCCTCACCAATAAAGCAAGCGTCGACGAACCTATTCGTTAGGGCAGATATCCGCTTCATTAGCTGCTATGCACCGGACGATAGACGATTATGATTCTATGGCGAAGCGTGAGATCATTAAGGCGAAGCAAGAGAAAGCTCAGATGTGAGAAGTACATTCCGTTATCCTGTCAATCCCTCATTTCGTATACTCTAGGCGCGTACAGAAATTCAGAACGGACTATACAGAACTCAGAAACCAATTTGAGAACCTAAAATCCGACACTGCAGCTGAGGTGCGTTTCCCTTTAGTTCGTTGCTAACCAGCCTATATAATCTCCACACGCAGAAAGCTGCCACGCAACGGTTAGACCTGATGTCGACCTCTGCCACCCTACTGTCCCCTTCAGATTCCCGCCGACGCTTCCAGACCACACCTTCGCAACACCCAACATTACACCCAGGCCTTAGACCACAACCTGAACAACACTCCGAATCCCCGTTCCGAGGCTCAACTCCGCAACCTGGATTTGGAAGTCGGGACCACGCACTTGACGAACACTCTTTCATTCAAAACACCGATACACGGCTGGACGAGTTTCTGGCGCAGGGACGAGAGGTGCTGGACAACCTGGTGGATCAGCGAAATATGCTGAAGGGCACCCAGCGAAGGCTATTGGACACTGCTAACACTTTGGGATTGAGTCGAAATGTTATCGGGTGGATTGAAAAACGAAGGTATGTCCAACGTCTCTTCGCATCTCCTTCTTATGCATGCTCAAGCGGTATTCCAGCACGCAGGACATGTATATCTTCATCGCTGGTGCCATATTTACTTTTTTCTGTTTCTTTATGATCTGGAAGTACCTAGGCTGAAGACGGCCTTTCCCGTGCTTCTCGTTCGGACAGCTTTGGACGGATATTTCGTAGGTAGTCGTGTCGTGATTGCCATTTATTTTCTTGTTGTGTGGCACCGCCCTTGACATGTGCGTCCTGACGACGAGAATTACCGTGTGCGCCATGTACTTAACTTCGTTGACTTATTGCTACGCGACACAGGGTTGCTTCCTTCGCCTTGTTCAACTTCGAGCGCCTGATTTGGTGGTTCTTTCAGTGGTGTTGATGCCTAACGGCAACTCCCTTCTCTCCAATATAAATACACCACACAGCATTTGCCATAACTCATTTACACCATGCGTTTCAGCTTCTTCCTGTTTACCCCCTTTGTGTTCATAGCCATTGCAGCTAACCCAACACCGCAAGGACTTTCCGGTATGTGTGCCTCTGTGATTCTGGTCTTGGTACTTTTTGAGAATCTCTGCATGCAGTTCTCGGCCGTTATATATCATGTAGGTGAAATGATTGTCAATCTGCATGCTCTTGACCGTCGATATCCTTACAGCTATTGAGCAGGTGCAGCTGCTCCTCTTCGAGCACCTCTAGTTCGACTTCTGGGCGTCTGCAAAAGCTCTTGGAGATAAAGTCAGAACTTATGCTGAGGATAAACTTCATGAGGCCGCTCTCGAAATTCCTGCTGCCTCGGCTAAACTCAACGAGTTCAAAGCGACCATGTCAGCTATCGTCACCGCCTCGAAGGAACTGCGCAGCCATATAGAACATAGCCCTCATATCAGCCTCACGACCGAAGAAATTTCTGAGAAACTGTCAGCAGATCTTGCGCCTGTTCTCGAGAAATTTAAAGCCGAATTCACTCTTCCCTTACCGGACGATCAGAATGCACGTTACGAGGAGAGGGTGAAGATGGTCGATTGGCTCATGATTGAGGTTGAGCTCGCTCTCGTCAGGATCCTCCCTATCCCAGAGGCAGAAGTTAGGGAAAGGTTCCAGGAAATTAAGCCCCACATCAGGCATGTTCTGCTGGTCACTGGTATGTGTACATCTATATATCTTGAATTCTAGTTCATGATCTCCCCTGGCTGATAGGTCAACTGATCGACAACCACCCCATAGTTTTTGAGATGATCATGTTTTCTGGAGCCGCGCTGCTCATACCAGAATCATGGTTGTTACGGCCCGTCCTGAGTCTTTTTGGCTTTGGCCCATATGGTCCTGTGAAAGGTAAGCTGAGTGTAGTCGCCAATCGCTCACCGTTACTGAGGCATCTTTGACACTTCATAGGCTCTTCTGCTGCTTGGGCTCAACGTCGCTTCTGGGGTGCTGCTGTTGCTGAAGGAAGCTGGTTTGCTAGGTTACAGTCAGCTGGCATGAAAATCATCCCCCCTGGTACGGGAAAGAAAATCGTGGGCACTATTGGGGTAGGGATAGGTATCATCGGCCACATGGGTCGTTGTTGATGACGTTGGATGATATTTTGTTCAATCATTTTCTTGTGGTTTTTTTTTTGGTGCAGTCCATTTTGTAACACTGCTATTGTCATGCCACTGAGAATCTTTCTGTAACTCTTCCACTGGGGTTTGACATGATATCGCAACACAATTTTGGACGGCTGGCTTATCGCTCGGTATGGCGCGAAGGTATCAATATATACTTCAGTACCCTCTTTGAGAATGTCCGATGTGGATCTGACATCGCCTATTCGAGGCTGTAGGAACAGTTCAGACGTATATTGCTTGCCAGAACGCCGCCCCTGTAATATTGCGAACTATTGTTAGTCGAGGAGTCTTGACCTCAGCGAACTAGCCATTCGCTCCGGATCCCTAACCGGGAGATGTGCCACCTCTGGCTTATGGGTATGGCCATCGCGCCCTGCTTTGCGGAAGTGTGATGGACCCTGTATATATTGTACACAAAGTTTGTATGCGTGTAAGAAAGTAAAAACATCGCATGATCAATATACAGCAGGAAAGATCCCCTTGTCTTGTTCTCTGTCTCCAACAACATTCACCTTGAGTCCAACGCCAGCAGGGACACAACCTTCTCCGAACGCAGCCTCAAGCGCAAGTTTGGACTGAAAGCCGGAACAGTGCATAGGAAGTATGTACGTCGGTGAAGGTCGCAACTGGCGAGAAAGAAATTCCACCGTGGGCGGAACACGAGAAGAGAACTCCGGCCCTGCGAGATGGAGGCCACCAATTATCTGTAGATATTTAATAGAAGCAACGGAGATTGTATAGAGCTTTTTACCATGTAGATTGGCCTGGAAAAGACAGCGATGGCGTCCTTGACTACATTAACGATCCCAGCATGTGAACAGCTGCGGCGTGTGTTAAATTACGGATATCCATATGTTGTAAATGACGCTTACGCGCTGAATATCACCAAGCCCTTGCCAGTAACATCGACGGCAGCATATCTTTCGTCCATGATATGCTATTCCGACGTCAGGTGTGGATTGCATTTTGCGGGACCATCATACCTGTTCTTTGAGCCATCTACCGCCATTCCCCGGTTCGTCATACCACCTCATACCACCCATCATCCCGCTCTCGAACGGGGTTACCCGTGGAATCTCCCCACTTATCCAGACTGTTTCATCCGCGACGGCATGTCCTTCAGAGCTTTTCTCCACGACCCCACCAGCCTCTTCAATGAGTTCAAAAGTCGGATCGCTGGGCAAGGCGCAGACGACCCTGTCAAAAGTTGGGCCAGGGGCGATTCCACGCGCCAAAGGACGGTCGGGATGTACATCCACGATACATGGACTTTGGGCCGCCCGCCGAAGATCAAGGAAAGACAGAAGACCGCCAGTGTGATCCCGATGCCAGTGAGATGTGATAACGCGTCCGATCTTGTCCACAGGGATCCTCATTGCCAACACATTTCGGACGAGACTCTGGTTATCTGGTCCCGTATCGAAAAGTGTCAAGTGAGGGTCCTCACCCTCCACGGCCGTTTCCTTGGAGGCAACGTCAAAAAAAGGGTCAAAACAAGATAGTACAGGCTACATGTGGACGGCTTACGATCAGCGCAGAGAATCCATGAGCACCTAGGAGGTCCGGATTAGGAGCGTGAGTGCGTAGAGTAGCATGGTCGTTAAAGCCAAAGCGTTACCGCAGCAAAAATGGTCTAGATCGATTACAGGAACCCCAGTAACCTCATCAGGCTCGGGATAGAGCTGCACATGCTGGGGTAGTTCATGGACGAAGCCTGGAGGAAGTTTGGTCATCCTGAAAGCGACCACTTCTGAGATAATAAATCATGAGGCCAGCGCGGAAAGATCAAACCATTCGATGCAGTTGTCGACAAGAAATGTGATGGTCAGCCTATCAACGGCTCTGGTGGGTGACATGACTAGGTATGTCTAGGATCTGTGACTGTGACGCCGAACTGTAAAGTGTCAACATCATGATGTACCGCAGCAGCAACGTAATACAAGAAATTGAAATACAAAGTAGTAAAAAGCTCTAAGAACGTTCCCATGCCGCTTATGCCATGCCACCGTAACCCATCGTGGCTCCCGATTCAGCGAGTTTTCGTTGCCGGAAAGCCTGGACGAGGAGACGACCGTTAGTTATGTACTTGATGGGGAAAGCATTAGACACACTTTGCGATATTTGGTGCGTTCGTAGGTAACGAGACCGACAACAATCAAAGCAATTACGGATATGCCAGCGAAAACACCAAGACCAATTGGAAGAACTGACAGCTTCTTACCGGGAAGCTGGAATGCATCTGATGACTGTGACGGTTGTTGAGCTGCCGCTGCAGACGCAGACGCGCTGGCGTCTGGCACCACAGTGCCAGTGTTTATGGTAGTCGTTGTCTTCGGCGATCCACCGGCGGTCGAGGAAGTAGGAGTAGGAGTAGGAGTAGGAGTAGGGATACCGGTGACCGTGGATACACCCTAACAGCATTGTCAGTGATCACGGAAAAGGAATCCTAGTAAGAGCAGTACACACATTGGCATGAATACCCGATACCGGTGGTGCACTCGATGAAGCCGACGAGGGAGTGGTTGTGGAAACTGCAGGAACAGTAGAACTTCTGGTCCCTGAGGAAGCCCCAGACGCGCTTGTTATCGAGGTTTGGTTGTTGCCGGTGAACGTTCCAGTCAGCGTGCCCGTGGCGGTGGGCAGCGCTGTATTCCCTGCAGTGGTTGCCGTTGTAATGGTCGTAACAGAAGTGCTGACCGAGCTACCACCACCACCACCACCCGGGTTGTCATACGATATGGAACACTTCTTGACCTCCTCCACTGCGGGTTGTCCGTTCTTGTCCGTGATGGGCGTAAGGGTAATGACACACGTCTCAGTCAACTGACCAGCGATCCTGAGGAGTCCATTCAAGTATCATTGTGTAGGTAATTCAGGGATACATACGTCTGAGTTGTGTGCACGGTTCGAACTGTCGTAGCTCGATTCTGGCGGACACGTAGTGGCAGCGCATTAACTAGTTTTTCCGATGTAAAAAGAGAGCAAATGAGAGCCAGGTAAGCGAGTTGCTGTAATTGAAGTGGGAACAGCATGGTGAAAGCCAAGAGCGAAGATGGAGTCCGGTTCCTGCGGTTTCTCGACGATAAGACGAACGGCGAGCGTCCTAAATTTAAAGGATTGGAAGTGCCCACTGGGCAAGGAAAACAAGGGGTCACAGAAAGAGAGAAGAGCGTGGTACCAAGTCGAAATCAGTCTACGGCCACTGTCCAGTGCCATTGCCTATTTTTAAAACTCAGCCGGTAACAATGCAACATGTTACAACGTACCGCCGAAGTAATTTAAAACCAAAGTTAGTTCGCTTCCAGCCACATACAATGAAAATAGACATACTGTGCGGAGTGTCTAAAGTTCGACAGCCGCCAGAAAGACTCTGCCAAAGCTCGGTGATATCCGTGGTTGTCTGGGTGCAGCCGACATTGGCCGGGCGCATTTTCTGATTTCCCTCATCAGTTCACTTCGTTTTACTGGATACGAACTTGTTACTTAATTCACTTAGCGGCAACACTACAACAGCATCACAGGCAAGGACATGATTTATAGGCTTCAGTTCTTGTAATCCAGAGTATCTACGGTGTCAGATTTACACAGCTACCTCATCCCTCCCTCTACCACCTTGTACGCTTTCCGAGCTCGTCGTCGACCCCGCCGCCACCTGGTCAACGAGCCAATCACCGTAGCAATCCACCGCGCCCCCCACTCCTCAAACGCCATCGACACCGCAACGTTGATGATCACGGCCAACAATAGTACGAGTCGTGCAGAGAACCCCAGCGGTTTTAAATCCAGTAAATCCGCGATGTATTGAGGAGGGGAAAGGAGCACAAGAAGGCTGAACGCAGACAGAGCACCGATGCACAGCATCAACCAGCCTGCTCATGACCATTGTTGAGCATCGTCCATTAGGTACGTGAGAAGTTCATTCGTACCATTAGTCCACATCGACTTGCGGTATGGAGGTCCAATGCTGAACACGGCCGCGATGAGGATGTACTGGAAACATGACACCAAGAACAAAACTGAGTTCTCATAGTTCTTGATTTCTAGCTTGCCGTCACGGGTCTTGGTTGGGGGCGGCGTATACCTAATATGCTGAAGGTTATACATTGCATTGGCAGCTGATACTCTCAAATCTCACCATTTCTGCTGGCGTACCCATAAGAACGCCCAGACCTGCGTACTGGTGGTGGCGACTATCTGCCCGATCATACTTGCCAATACTTTCTTGGACACTAGACTGGCCGTTGGTGGCTTCGGGTAGATTCGAGGATACGGCAATGTACGTCCCACTGGAAGTACGTCAGAACGCGGTGCATAGTTGAAATTCTTTCTGTCATACTTGCAACAGCAACCGGGATGATGATGAAGAGGTCGATATAAAGGAACTATAGTATAATCAGTGGGGACCTAAGACTGGGTCAAGAAAGGACAAACCTGGAAGTCTCCCAGGATAGAAGCGAATGAGTACAAGAGTGTCACCGAAGTGAATTGGATCAGCGAGTACAATGCCCTGATGAAACCTGTTAGTGAATGCATATTGTTTAATAAACGATGCCTAACTAACATGTATTTGAAGCAGCTGAAGCTCGTGACCAAAGCTGCCCTTCCCTGCTTGATAACCTCCAGCACACATCCAATGTCTGGTGTGCTTGTAGTAAAGGGAGCTGCAACACTAGCTTCCGCTTCCGACAACGATATACCGACATCAGCAGCCTTGAGGGCCGCGCAATCATTCGCGCCATCTCCGCACATCAGAACGGTGTATCCAAGGGACTGCAGGCGCTCCACGACTTCATTCTTCTCGTCTGGAGACATTCGTGCGAAGATCTGGGTCTTGACGAGCATCTGAGAATGATTAATGGTATATTACCTCATGTGCTCATATTTTGTTGGAACTTACACGTTGTAAAGTTTCTAGTGGAGCATGGTTGATCATCCATCGGAAGACGTCGCCTGATATAACGAGAGAATAGTCCTGGTAACTAATTTCATCCACTTCGACAGTATGATGGGGTGGCGGCGTAAGGGGCTTGAGACTGTAGGAGTCGAGTTGCCACGAGGGATCGTCTGTGCAGGACCATTCCAATTTCGATGCTGGGGTGTTTGCATTACCTGCACGATAACTCAGCCCTCCTCACAGATGATTGTGAAACACTGATACCTCGTATAAAGCTGGGAGAGAATACATATGCTGCGTGATTGATGAGACTACACTCCCGAGCCACACTAACAGCAGTTAGCGGATTGTCGCCAGTGATCATTCGACACGCCAAATGAGCCGATCGCAAGGCCTGAATGGCTGGCGTGGTCCCTGGTTTTAGACGGTTCTCGAATATTACCAGGCCCAAGAACTGAAGTCCTGACTCGGCCTGTTCCCTATTAACCTGTGAGCTGAATCGAACGTAAATTGTGTCTGCGCTGACCTTCTCATTCTTTGGGCTTTGAGCCAGGTCAATCCCTCAATGCTCTTGCCCGCCATTGCTATCACTCTATATCCACGCTTCGTATAGTATGAGAGTAAGTCGTCATAATCCTGAGGGACTTGAGGAGTTCAGTGCATCAAGTGAGGGGCAGAAAAAACAATGCACACACATGAGTCTCGATCACAGATATCCACCATAACTTCCGGTGCTCCCTTGACATAAATTTCCATACTAGTGCTTTTGAGCCGCTTGACAACAACGCTCATGCGTCGGAGAGAAGACACGAATTCAAAGGTCCGTATTACTCCCAGTTCTAGGAAATACGCATGCTGACCCACCGTAACCATTAGCTACAGTATTTGAAGACGCCCACAGCCAGCTCACCTTTGCTGACCCCTTCAAAGCATCCTCCAGCCTAAACTGTGCACTCCCTGGGGGTCGCACGACAGTCTGTACAAGCGCTGTTTGCTCGGCTGCTGCTCTTTTGCTCTTGACGACTCCAGTACCGCCAACCTTTCCTTCTTCCAATGTCCAGCCGGTGAATTCAAACATCTTGACGTCTAGGGGATCGCCAATAATCTCGTTGTCGACCTTCTTGAGAGAATGGCAGGTTGAAAGAGCGTGCAACAAGGTTGCTTTGCCCGTGCCCAGTGGTAGGTCATGCACATCTTCAACGAGCTCTCCGAACCGTTGCGCGATGCGCTCCAGGCCGCGCACGCCAAGAATGTCTAAACCGTCTTCCGTGAGGGTCCCAGTTTTGTCGAAACAGCATACATTGATTTTTCCCGCCACATTTACCCTATTTGGGGAGATGCAAAATATACCAAGCTTTCGAAGTCTATTGATGGCAAAACTTGTGCCAATGGACAGGGTCGCCGGTAACGCTGGAGGCACAACGATGGTGATCAAGTCGAGGGCGCGGATGATGATGAGTTGCCATTTGATCTTATGGGCGGTCAAAATAGGTGATGAGCACATAATAATGTAATGTACTCACCCCAATCCTGACAAACTGCACCGCACTGAAACAAAAGCCCAGGCCGGCGATCCCAGCGAGCACAGAGATGAACCGTACCGAATCACGATAGAACTTGAATCCGATAGGTCTTGGAAATAGCATGGAGCGCACCAACGCGCCTTTGGTTGTGTTGAAACCTTGGAACATGTAGTTAGGGGTGTTAAGACTAAATCATGATCTAGAGTACCTGTGCGTGCCACGAGAGCCAGTGCAGGCTGCGAGCTTCCGTCAGGAGCTATGTTGCCGCGTATACGAACAACCTTAGTCCCACCATAAAGCATAGACTTCGGGGTTTCTTCTTTGGAGTTCTGCCATCGGGCTATATCATCTTCCTTCGTTGGGATCTTGCTAACGGGCACACTCTCTCCAGTAAGCATACTCTCGTTTATGATCGCGTCCCCGGAAAGTAGAAACAGGTCAGCAGGCAAGAGACTGAAGTCGGAGCTTGATAGATTGACAAGGTCGCCGGGGACAAGGTTAGTGGAGTCACGTTCAACCCCTGCATTTCTCAGTGAGATTAGAACACATAATTGACGGAATAACTGACAAAGACCGTCGTTCAGAACGTCGGTAACGCAAGAAAAGCGCGACATTTCACGCATTCGTTTTATCGTCTAATGAACCAAAATCAGCATGCGCATGCGCAAACCCAACAGGCGACAAACCTTCTTGGTCTCCAGAAGCGTTGCAGTAATGGTGATGATAGATATTAGAGCGATACAAAACGCATAATAATAATAGTCGTCAAGCGACCACAAAATGATACTCGCAATTTGAAAGACGTAGAAGGGGTGAATAACCTAATGTCATGAGTTTTCTAACACTAAGTAACGGGAAGATGGTGATACTTGCCTCATCGACCAGAAGGGAAATCGTTGATTTCCCTTCAATTTCAATCTCGTTTTTTCCGAACAAAATGAGGCGTTGTTTTCTGACGGATTCGTCCATGCCGTTTTGTACAGATGTCAAAGAACTGACAGATGGATCCCTCCAATCTCTTGATAAATGAATGAGAGGATTTATCGCAACGTTGAATTGACTACTAACCTGATTATGGTAAACAAGCCGGTCCTAGGGTCCAGAGCAAACCTTGAATAGCGATAATCCACGACCAGTAGACGCTGAAGCACGTTGTCCTCTGAGATAATCCCATTTGCTTTGCTCTTATTAGAGATCGATGACAGCCCTACACTTGTGGTGACTTGGTCCATTGGTACGGTAGGAGGAAAAACGGCTGTGAGGGGGTATGGGTAGTCTAGAGAGCGCACTGGAAACAGTGTGATGTCTCTATGGGTAGTCTTGCAGACCATCAAACCAAGAATTGAAACTTTTGAATAGATAACCCACCTCGATCACAACAAAATTCGAGTCTATAAAAGCTTTTTCTTGTGCCACCCACCGCAACCAGAGGCGAGGAAACCAATGCCCAAGGAGTCCCAATAAACCCAGCGTCAATATGCACCCAGATCGCCAGAGCCAAACGCGCCATATAACAGCGTTGTAACCAACTAATCGAACTGTGGTGTCTTCATCGGATATGTAGATTGTTTGCCTGCTGGGAGGCCCTGGAGGAGGTGGTTCTCGCAACTCAGGGATCTCGATGTCGATCCGTGCTTCACCTCCGAATACTGGGTCGGCGGACATAAGAGGGATCCCAAACGCGGAAGGGGATGAGGGTTCAGAGTCGTACTCCATGCTTGGAGTGATAGACGCATCGTCGCGGATTATGGCCATAGATTGTACCGAGTCGGAATCGGATTCCTCTTCACCAGAAGAGTATCCCCAACGCTCCGCGTCATCCTCGTCGTCACTTTCTAAAGCATAGTCAGACCCTGCGTCAGAACGCCGGCTACGCCGAGAACGGCGACTCGTCGAGGTGTAAGAAAACTGTGAAACCGAACGCCTACGACGTGGAGACGCCTCTGTTGTGGCTGTCCTACCAAACAACAGGGCTAGTCCACCAAAAACACCTGCCCGGGGAGTTGGAGATAGTGATGTACGACGTGGCCGTCCCGTTTCATAGTGTTCGTCACCGATGAGGGCGTTCTCCTCTCCCGGAATTCTTCCATCAGGATCCTCGATGCTCTGTCGTGAAACTTGGCTGTCGTTTCTTGACCTTGGACCTCGCCAACCAGACCTTCCAGAGTCCTGGCTCTTTCTCCGAGATCGTGACCAATTCTCGCTGCTTCTTCTCCCAGACTCGTGAATCGACATCCTCGACACACTACTCGGATTCACCGAGTGTCCAGGCCCAGAGAACATAGTTCCCTCTCCGTCTTCGCCATATATAGAGCCGCATTGGGAGTCACGTCTCGAACGTCTGCTGTTACTTAGAGCGGTATTGATATCAATGGCTGAGGCGCCTTCGGTGTAGTCGTGTGATGTGTGTCTTGTGGGCTCCGAAATCGGAACCATTTCGTATGCGTCACTCGTCGAAGCTATGGCCGCTCAGCGCTCAGTGCTCACCAACTAGTAGGCTTTGGAGTTGAAGGCATGATCAAATAGGAACTCCGATAGGGACCGATCATGATCCCACGTGGCCGGCTACTTTACTTACCTCTGCCCTCCATGTCCTACAAGACTCGGCACCACCACCAGAACCCCGAGGAGCTCTACAAAACAACCACAGCTCGCATTAAGAAAATACAGTCCCAGCTAGAGAATGCTCCCCGAGGAACCAGGCTCAAGGACAAAGTATGCATCATCACTGGTGTCGGGTCACTGAAAGGAATAGGGTATCCGCAAGTATCTCGCTTTCCCTGACATTTTACTGATTTTCTGTTGTAAAGGCGTGCATCCGCTATCCGCTTCGCCCACGAAGGCAAACCTATCACAGCACGCTCGTGAGCCACGCACTGACCTCGCACTACTGACAGGCGCGAAACATCTCTATCTAATTGACTTCGATCCTACCAATCTTCCTGACCTGAAGTCTACTGTGGAGCAGTTATACCCTGATGTACAGGTGTGAAAACCGACGATTCCGTCAGGAATTGTGCATGTGACAACCCTTCCAAAGGTCACCACCATCCAAGCTGACGCGGCGGACGAAGCTGCTATTTCTGGAGTCTGCGACCTGGCCTTGCGTGACGAAGGTCGATTGGACGTATTCTTTGCCAACGTGTGTGGAATTGCCTGCATCCTAAAGAAGACATTAAATTCACATCTCATAAGGCGGGCGTTGCGTCGAGGAATGCCCTGGCGGACACAACAGCAGAAACCTTCATGAATAGCATGAGAATCAATGCTCTATCGTACGTCTCCATCCTATAGCTCGTGCATGAAATTTACACATTCTTAGGTGCTTCCATGCTGTCAAGTTTGCATCAGCAGCGATGCAAAAGACAAACCTGTCAAGGGGGAAAGAACATAGCGGTGGAAGCATCATCATGACTGCCTCGAGTGAATATGTGTTTTTTTAATCGTCTCATTGGTATCTGACAAGCCATATAGCTGCTGGAATTCGATCCGGAGCGGGAACCGTAGATTGTGGGCACTTCAGCCACTCTGAACTTGACGTTGAAACTGACCGTTTTAAATAGACAGTGCTAGCAAGGCTGCGTAGGTTTCAGCTCTCATTCCTTGATATCCGTGCTTGATGTATATCGCAGCGTCAACTCTATTGCCAAAACATCTGCGTACCAATTGCAGAAATGCGATGTTCGTGTGAACACCATCTGCCCTGGCTTGATCGAGACTGGTATGACAGGAGAAACCTTTGAATATGCCCGTCAGCGCGGAACTGCTGGAAAAATCGGCCAGTTGAATCCTCTTGGACGATTTGGCGTTCCTGAAGGTAGGGCCTACGGGCTAATGCATTTTCCCAATACACTTCTAACGTCCACCCATTATGTAGAAATCGCTCAGGCAGCGTTGTTCCTGGCTTCAGGTGTTTATCATGTTTCTTGTCACCGTAATGTCGGCTTATTTCTGGATTAGACGATTCCAGCTATGTAAACGGGCAGAATATTGCGGTGGATGGGGGCTTGTCGTCTTCACACCCCGTCGTACCAGGCAGATGGGTTTGATATATCGTCTATCGATTGAAAATGACTGGTTGGACTTCTCTGGATCAGACGACAGCCATGCATTGAAATGGAGATGTGTCTCATTTCGATATATGTAGATGCAGCTTTTCAAAGGTCTCCTAGCTCAAGAACTTCGTGTCCCTCAGCTTGAATACGAGCGGCACCTTGATGGGACTGGGGGAAAATCAAACCATGTAGCACTGCAGACGGAACAAAGTCAATTTTTACTCACGTAAGGGTGAGACCTGGCCGGGATGCCAAAATCCTCTCCTTCCTCTGTTCGAAAGTCTCTGCTGAAAACTGACGCTCTTCTTTAACTTCGATCTTGTATCGAGACACGAGCATGGTCAAAATTGCGATGCCTTCCGTCTCGAAGAATCTGAGAGGGCGATGGATGTTCAGATATGAGGTCGGAAATTTAGGAAACCTCTCACTTGCGGCCCAGGCATGCGCGTGCACCTGTATACGCATCAGGACTTGTTAGGGGTGCCAAGGGAAACAGACATACCACTGCTGAAGGGCAGAAAGGCATCTCGGGGCCATTCACCAAGGAAGCGCGATGGGTTGAAAGATTGAGGGTCGTCCCAGTAACGCGCTAAATTACATCACAACATTAAGAGACATTCTGAACTAATAAGCTGAAAACACCTACGGTTGTAATGTAGTCCTGGCACATCAATGACGATATCCACACCCTTCGGAACAGCAACTGTAATCTTGTTTCCTTGAGCATCAGTGGTCGTTAAAGTTGTGTCTTCCGCGCTTTCTTTGGGAACCCCTGTAACCTGCATGCAAGTAATATGAGTGGGTGTGGCTGGGGGAGTAGGGCGTGGACTCAACAGGTGGGAACATTCGTAGAGTTTCATAAAAAACGCTATGGCGAAATTAACATGGAGGTAAATAGATGTGAAGACATCCTCACGCCATCGAGTGAGTAAACAGAGGCATATTTTCATAGGTCTAAAAAGGACTTCGTGTTTTAGTATTGGCCGATCATGGAGGCTGCGCCACTTACGGGAGCTTTGCCACTGGAAAGAACACTTTGAACGTGCTGATATAAAATCTCCTGCTCATCGGGATATAGGGCTAGCATAGCAAATGTAAAACACAGAGTGTGGGCCGTGGTCTAACGTGGCATAAGCTTGTACGGTTCTAGCACTCTCACTGGAACGTACCTCATGTCCGGCTACTAGGAAGATGAAGATGTTGCCTAATGAAATGTCAGCAGAATCCAGGAATAGATGACAACAACATACCAATTAGCTCGCTTACTGTAAGTTTAGCTTCACCCGAATCTACGTCATTTGCATCTAGGAGACTGCTAAAGAGATCGTGTCTTTCTTCCGTCTTCGTTGAGTGCTGTCGCAGCTCGATCATTTCCGTCATATATTGCTATGCCCCGATCAAAAGTCAAAAAACTTGGAGCATTCAGGGAGGCAAGTAAACGCACTTCCAACTCCTCGAAAGCAAGTTTGACGTCTCTGAGTCGCTTAGTCAAACCGAGCGCACGGTCGGGAACGATTAACTTTAAGAAGATGTCCGTGGTGACGATATGGAGAGCGTTCTTGAACGTTAGTTGATGACCAGTGGGTGTACTATCATCGTCCTTCCAAGAAATCTTGCGTCCAAAACCTGGGAGCAAGTAAGCGTTCCTGGAAAGCTGTGGCCATGGCAACAGAATAGCGCACCTGCGGCACCAATGACAAAGAGGGCAATCTACAGGATGCACTTTTTAATTCCTAAAACCAACCGAATCAGCCCTGTTGCTTACTGGCAAGGTCACTTCAACGCAGTGATTTACTGTAATTGTCTCTTGTGTTCCCCAGATGTCCTTGAACAGCGAGTCCATGATTTTGACGGTTTCGTCCCATACCATCTTATTGTTTCTCTGCAGGCATCATTCAATTGATGCCTTGCTTCAAAATTTGTACAACCTACATCAGAGAAAGCAGGAGCAGAAATCTTCCTGTATTTCTTCCACTCTTCTCCCTCGGAAGCCACGATGTTTCGGCCAAAAAAAGCGAGAACGGTGTAGTGATGAACAGGTTTGGGAAAGCGGGACCGAGAGGAGGTTACTTCCTAGGTAGAGACCCATTAATTGTTCCAGTTACACCAATGATTGAACAAACCTTTATTGCTGCTGCGTCTGCAAGCAGCAGCGCGGTCGTGGGTCTCGGCCAAGCCGATACCTAGCAGGAACGCCATTGATTGCCTAAAACTGTGCGACCGAGAGACACTGTACTGACTGCAGAATGAATATCACATCCAAACACCTCATACACTAGAATAATTTATATCAGAAACTATTTTGATAGAAGTTTTTTGTTGAGATGGTCGTACTGCGATATTTGTTCACAAACAGGTGATTGCGGCCAGGGGCAATCCCTGACATAGGGGGAAGAAAGTTCGCTACTACACTGCTTTGAGCGAACAGGGTCCTGTACCCGGGATGATTCCTTTGAGGAGTATTATTAACGAAACGGCCATTAACTTGAAGGATAAATAGATTGTAAACGGACTGTATGGATCTAGTTGCCCTCCAGTACTCAAGAACCCTTTGGAGAACATAGAGGATTCCAACTGAAAATGCCAGAAGGGTAATGGTACCCATGGAATGGAAGGATTAGTTAGTCGTGGTGGACGATGAGACTGGTATAAGTCCAAAACCACCAGAAAAAGCTACCACATTAGTATGATCGACGGTTGTCCAATCGACAGGATCGTAGCATGAGGTATGTCACAGGACCCATGAGGTAAGTATGTCACAGGACCCCTGGCTCGGGCCGAAGACTCGGAGCGTAGGGCCGGCAGCAGGTACCTGTGACTTGGTATTATCTAAGGTAAGTACAGGTTCACCACCCGTTCCACCCGTAGTCGGAGGTCTCTAGACAGCTCTAGATTCTCTGGACCTTCAGCTGCCTTGCGTAAGAGGTTGGTTGACTTACTGCCCGACAATTCGGAGCACGTTTGCCATCCCAACCTCTTGCTACGACAGCCATTGCCACACGGCAGTTTGGAATGTTTCAGATGTTTCGATGGTTCATACCACTATCACACCATAAATTCGACCTTGACAAGGGAAAGATGTGTTACAGGACCGTCAGCTCGGCATTACTTGATCTCCATAAGTTTGACCTCTATTTAAGCACAGTCAGAAGGAGAGCATCTGGAAACGACATGAATCGACAAACCGAAAATCAACGTGGCGTTCTTAGGAATACCATCCGTGCCGCTCTTCCCATACCCCATAGCAGGCGGGATAGTCAATCTTCTCTCCCCTCCAACCTGCATTCCCACGATACCTTCGTCCCAACCTGTAATGAGAATCAGAGCTTGTTCAGTGGAACGGCAATGGAGGATCAATACCCTTAATAACTTCGCCTTTGCCAAGACTGAACGTAAACTGCACCGAGTATCAGTGGGGTGACTTTTAATTGAAAACAGAAACGTACTGGTTTGCCCTTGACGTTCTTGTCAAACACCTGGCCACTCGTCAGCTTTCCGATGTACCTCATACGGACACTGTTGCCCTTCTTGGCCATAGGCCCATTGCCGATTTTCGCGTCAAGGATTTTAATCCCACCATCGATCTCCCTTTCGACGGGTTTAGCTTTGGGGACCTGTTCTTTGTCCTTCTTGGCGGCACCCTCCCTCTCCTTCTTGGCGGCATCCTCTTTCTCCTTCTTGGACTCTGTCTTGTTTATCCCGGCGGAATCGGCAGCTTTTCCGGACTCCAGTTTTTGTTTCTTCTTCTTCTCAGCTTTCGATGGCTTTGCAGCTTCGCCTTCAGCACCAGACTCGCGGGGGCGCTTTTGGCTCTTGGGAGCTTCTTGGATTTCCTCGAAACGACTATCAGAAAAGTGTCAGTGCTAGTTGAGGCTTGAAATGAGAAAATTGACCTTGCATCGCTGTCGAGGTCATCTGGGTGCATCTCGACATCGGAGCTGACCTCACGGAGGTCATAAGCATCCTCATCGGAATCTATGTCGGAATCCTCATCGTCGAAAGGAGGGATGTTCACGGCTTGGTCTACACCGAAGATGAGTATTCCGCAGTTTATAGATGTAAAATGATCATACCAATGTAATTTCCAGTCAGGTATATGGTACTAATATGACGACATTAGACAAATGGGGAGTAGGTTTGGAAGATGGTGAACGTACTTTTTTCCGACGATGTCAAACCTATATGTCTCGTCCTCCTGAAGTATGAGATCAGTTGTCGTTTGTTCGAACTAAATATTGCTGTCATCATGACAAGTATCGTATCTTTCAAAAGTGGTGCGCACCGTGTCAGGCTTCAATGAGCAGAGAACAGTGGTGACTGGTCCCGGGGCCTCTTCGTCTTCGTCATCGGAGTCAAGTCGACCAGAGGGTTCGAATGTAAGCTTCACGGTTGTCCTGCCTGACGCGTCTTTTAACACGTCCCCGAGAGACACGTTGGTGATCCTGAGGTCCGCGGGTGGCTGAACAATTTGTTCCTTTCCAGGAGTAAGCTCAAGACTCCTGAAGAACAGTGAGACACGTTTGGAAGACAGAGACGCGTAAAGAAGCGCACCAGATGCCGATTGCAATGGCCATTATTGCAATATGCTAAATGACGAACAAAAAACTTTAAGTTGACGTGAAATTTCTGAGGTGTCATTTGAACTCCGCTTGAAACACCGGTCACGGTGGCGATCATTGAATTGGAATAGATAGTCAAGCAGATATCACGATGGTGAGCATTCAATAATTTACCGTTTTCCATCTACGCTGACATATAGCCTAGTCTAATGTCCTAAGACCCTATCTTGCTGCAGTCAGGTCCACTCTGACGGCCGCCCTAACATTGGAGAACTTCTCATCTCAGGTAATCATTCGCGGCGCAGGGGCTTGGTTACCATGCTGATATCCTGGCAGGTCGTGGAGAGACACAACAAGCCTGAAGTGGAGGCTGGGTAGCTACCATCCATCCGAATCCATGATAGCATTCTAACAAACAACAGGGGGTCAAAAGAAGTTCTCTTGAATCCGTTAACAATATCTCGCAACGAGAATGAGCGCGTCCTAATCGAGCCCTCTGTCAATTCCATCCGACTTAGTATCAAAATCAAGCAAGCCGATGAAATAGAGCGCATTCTTTGCCACAAGTTCACGCGATTTATGATGCAGAGAGCGGAGAGCTTCATTGTGCTGCGGAGGAAGCCAGTCTCGGTGAGTGCCAACGGATCACCTACGTTCACGGGCTAAGTACGTTTGTAGGGATATGATATTTCATTTCTTATAACGAACACCCACTCGGAGACTATGTTAAAGCATAAGATCGTCGATTTCATCATCCAGTTGCGTTGTCATTCTTTCCATCTTGAAGTCTCTTGCTCACCCGCCATCTATGGCCAGATTCATGGAAGAAGTTGATAGGGAGATCAGTGAGATGAAACTTAGTCTTAATGCTCGGGCACGGACGGTCGCTGAATCATACCTTACTGCGGTAAGATCGTCACCCAATCTGACATGTATTGACCTCATCCTGCGTTTTAGTTCAACACCTAACCCTGTATTTCCTTACCTTTGGAAACCCCATTGATATGGACAGCCCTACGTCCGTTGTATTTGTACCAAGCGTTGCGACGTCCTACTGCCATCACAACAATATTCCAGTCTTCGCATTGAGAGCAATGTCAACGTTTAATAATTATTACACAGAACGCAAGACTAATGTTTCCAGTTTCTCCCTGATACCGCCCGACCATTCCCACTCCAGGATGCCGTAAAGGTTGACGTGGCTATACTTGCCTTCCCCGTCCTTCCAACAATCCCGTAACTTTCCCTCTAGTTTCGCTTCAAGAACCTTCTCCAGCCACAAGCACATAGGCACGTTGTCCTCCCCGGTTTCAAATGTCACCCTATGTAACTTCCTATCTTCGAAGGCGTACTTCAACAAGGTGTAGAGGGCCTCTGTCCCAACACCTCTGCGATGTAGATGAGGGGAGACCACGAGTCCGGCCTGGCCAGACTCGTTCGCTTCCTCGATGGAGAATAATCCAACGGCGCCTGCAAAGCTGTATGAACCGTCGTCGTGCTTCATATGTATGTGGAAGTCAACGATTCCTGGGCTTTCCGCTCGAGTCTCTCTCCGAATCCGCGCGTCCTCGACTGTGAACTTTTTCGGAAGGAACCTTAGGTAGCGCAGTGAGTCCGGGTGAGAGCGAAGGATGGCAACGGCTTCATCGTCATCAGGTCCTGGCGGCACAAGTCGTATTCGAGTTGTGGAAGCAAGCTGAACTCTGTGTTGCGGCATATTTCTTGGAGCGAAATTCAATGGACACAAGTCATTATTATATAACAGGCTTCCTTTATAGATAGGTTAACCCATAAGTACAGAAGTTCGAGTCACGAATTATCTGATTTGGATCAATATCACAATCGATTATCTATTGATCTCATGCACTCAAACAAGAACTTGGAGGCTCAAACTTGCTCTGATCTGAGTTCCGCTGTCTAAGCCCGAACAGTTGAATGAGATCTACGGCAAGAGGGTGTGAGATTACGTCGACCGGGACTTGTCCAATAAAAGAATGACCTTGTAGCCTAGCTTCTCTCTGGTGGCGTTGAGTTTCTGTGCGTTTGATGCCAGAGAATGCCTGGATCAAGAGAGTGAGTTCTTACCCACTGCCGCCATACCTGATGTCCAACTAACCTGCTGAATTAATTGTTTTTTTCGCTCTTGAATTTCAATCACTTTGGACTCCACCGTATTCTCCGCGATGAGTTGGTATACGTGGACCGGCTTCTTCTGGCCGATACGGTTTACTCTGTCAACCGCTTGACTTTCAATTCCCTCCTACAGACAAGGTCATAAAGGCAACAGATTGTAAGATAGGAAGAGTGCGAACGAACCTGCCACCAACTTGTTGGGAACGTCAAACGATTAGTCGACAGATGGTAATTAGCAGACAAAACAACGCACGGATCCATTCTGCAAAATGACCCATTCACTAGGTCAGCAACTCCACATTATCACATAAGAAAAGGCTTACAGGTATACATTGTTCGCCACTGATGTAGGATGGTTAGTTCAGTGCATTTTCGTCGAACTGAGAATTCCGTACCAGTCAGATTCAGCCCAACGGCACCCTGTCAACTAAATCAGGCAATATTTCCTCTCAGAAAAAAATAGGTCTGACCGCTTTTAAAGAAAGAAGCATCACTTTGGGGTTCTCGCCAGAGAAGGAGGAACCATCAACACTGTGGCGTCCAGTAAACATGGACGCCCGGCCTTTCCCCTTCGATTTAGTTTTCTTTCCTTTCTTCTTCCCAGAAAAAGCACATTCGTCGCCATCATCGTCTATGAAGTCATCTTCATCTTCATCCATGACATAGTCGTCTAAGTCGCGGCCGTTGATGTCAGCCGACGAGGTCTCGTTTGCAATATCATCGGCAATAGGGACGGAAAATCGGGTGATAGTTTCCTGTCGTCTCTTCGCAGACATTTGACCATCGAACCGTACGTAGGGAATGCTGGAGCACAAAGCATGGTCAGATAAAAAGATGAATCTGTGTATAGGAACGAACCCTTCAATTTCTAGGGTTTCTGCGATCTGTTCAAAGTGTTTACAACTTACACCAAAGAACTGTGGAGATGCTCATACCTTGTCCAAGAATGACGTAAATTGTGAGAAAACGAGGGACTTTTCAGAGGAAGGGGTTAATCGGAGAAGATGAACAAGTTGATCTATCTTCGCAGACGATCCGCCACGGATACCGGTTGTGTCAAGCTCTTCTTCTCTTCGAATTGGAGCCTGCGTGAGATCGGCGGGAGGAGGAGGCTCATACAAGTCATCCATGCCGAGCAGTCGGCGATGCTAGAGAGCACTGAATGCAATAAATCTCGTCAAGAAAAAGATGACCTACCATAGGGCACTTTGGATCCCGGGAAATGACTTCCGTGATACTGTTGGGAGGAATTGAGGAATGATCGAACAAGAGAAATAAAGCGCGAACCAGGCAAGGCAGAACATGTGGCCACAGCTCGTTATTCTAGCCTCGTTCAAGACACCGAAGCAGACAGGACACTCTTCAAAATCCTCCAGCGCTCGAGCAAGGAGGCCCCGCAGACGTAATATCTCGTGAGGAGTCAACTGGGTTATCTGACGTGATGTCGCTTCTTCATCCACTCCCATTGTCCGGAGTTCCTCCAGATAGTTGGGAGGAACAAGTCCAGGATGCAGAGCAAGCTGTCTCATGCGGGTTAGCATGCTTAGTACATTTGACTGGACCTAGAATGTGTCAATAGAAGAGAGTGATGTCTCTACGGTTGCAACATACCACTGAATTGGTCCCCCTGTTCATGAAATTCTCAAAGCGTTGCTTCGATAATTGTTCAACTTCGTCATAGAGGACCTTCAGATGATGCTGAGCATATGACCTTTCTTTGAGAATAGAAATACCTACTCTTGCCTCATCGCTCAGTGTTACAGGAACGATGATCATTTCAACCTGACTAGGGGTAAATCACACCTAAGGAGTGGTTCAAAGAGATGCTCACTGGAGGGAGAGGGATAAGAGGGTTTCCTGCACTGTCCTGCATCTAAAACAGTGGTTGGTGAGGGAAAATGGGCCATGGATGCACTACACGGAAACTCACTTCCTTTGTTCGGCGGATACAAATGTGGCTCATCAGCGCCTAAACAAAAATGAGAAATATTTACACTTGGATGGTTCCATCCATACATACACGGAGTAGCTCGACACCCGATGGATCTCCGTCCTTCAGGGGTCGAAGCAGTAGTCTCTTGTAAAGGTCTTCGTTGTCCAACGGGCGGCAAATTTGGAGGAAGGTCAGGATAGATCCCAGATCCTAAGTGCATTTATTAGGTCATAATTGATTATTTTCTGGTCGAATTACCCTTGGAGAGTTGATCTGTTTATTTCATCGTCAGCCATACTACGAGAAACATAAAATGATGATCTTACAATGGGCGTGCCTGTCAACACCCAGCGCCTTTGTGCCTTCAAGTCGAAAACGGCCTTCGCCATCTTTGTCTTGGGATTTCGGATGGTATGTCCTTCGTCAAGGATAATCCTCTACATGTCTTCGTTGAGGGCATAGCTGTGGAAGATCGTACCAAACTTGCCTTCCACGGTATGTCAAACAGGGTTCTTTCTGTCTTCTTTTTCTTCTTAGGAGGCCGATCACTAGTCCCATCAGCATACTCCCCTGCAACGGTTTGATAAGTGGTGATAACCACGTCGAACTTCGTAAGTTGCGCGGCACTCATGGAGCGATTGGTGTTATAGTAGACACAAACTGAAAGAGATCCCGTCGTACAGTGATCCATAACTTGCTTTTCCCAATTGGATAACACTGAAAGAGGTGCAACTATGGATAAAGTCAATCGCGTTCCATTTCATAACAAAATTGTATAAAAATACCTATCAGGGTGGTATTCGAAAAATCGGGAGGAATATCGTTCTTCGTAGCTAAAATTAAAGCAAGCATGGTAAGTGTTTTACCCTGTGAATGATCAGTCATAGCTTTCTACTAGCAGCAAAGAGAAGCTATACCAAGCCCTAGCGTGTGTCCATGTCAGTCACTATAGACATCAGGAGGTAAAGATACGCTAGTCACCATTGCGTCAGCACAGAGAGCACCTCTCCCAAGCAAGGGAGTGGCCTCTTGTGGTGTTTTGGTGGCGACTAAGAAGAACTTAACGTGGTTACTGCAAGAACGAGGCCTGTGAATCTTACTGTTGTAATAATATGACTGTTTCAGATATTTGAGTTAGTCTGTACAGGGTGGAGGTCATCCATTGCCACGTACTTTATTACCGTTTCTCCTCAGTTGCCAAAATTGGACAGGCCTGTCAGAGTCTTTCTTGGGAAGTACAGGGTATTCCCGCTCGATGCACCACTGTAATGCTTGGCTCTGAAAGTCACCCCATTGTCGTCAGTGCATATTTAATGTAAAGGCAGACTAATAAAAGACCTGATGCTTCATCAAGTCAACTTTCAAATCCCCGTTTTTTATCCCGGGTGGATTAGAGTGTAATGGGAGATTCAAGATGTCATCGGTCGAGCATAGAGTGTCAAGTAACGAGCTCCGCCGGCCCTCATCGTCAACCTTCTCCAGATTATTCAGCATCTCTTTGAGCTCAGCGGCTTTTTGTAGGGTTTCTTGTTGCTTCCGCACAGCCTCCTGTTGTTTTCGAAGGGCCTCTTGTTGAGCTGCAGTTCGGACAGGTGCACCAGGTCGTTGGGAAAGACCAGTTCCTGATGCAGATGGACTAGATCGTGTGCTGGTTGCAGATGAGACTGTTGCTGGGTGAGAAGAAGCGGAGGTGGGCTGCCTGGGAGGAAATCCACGCTGCCCGGGGGTTGCCCAAATTAATCGAGGCTCTAAGCTGTGCCTCATGTCCAAGGCACCGTATATTCGTAGAGTCCTAGATGAACTAGTAAGTATATCGTAAAGGTGTTTCAGGAGACCTACAAGGAAAGGGTATAACCAGCGCGGCCAGTGACTGCAAAATGTTGAACAGATAGGAAGGGCGACAAAAGGAGGCTTACGGTTCCCATCGTTGATAACACCCTCAACCGTGACGAGGTGACTATCCAGAAGCGGGGCCAACTTCAATGCGACCTGACGAGGCAGGTGACCGACTTGGGTTTGGCCAATGTTTTTGACCTGTATGGCGTTGCTTGATTTTACCATGAGTTGTCGGGCACAAAAGTCGATTTGTGGGAACCCATACCTGTCGTAGCGGTTCGACGGCTCTCTCACAAGCAGAACTTCTTCTCCAGGTCCCACTAGACCTGTAAGGAAATCAGTGCAAGGGCAGACATAGCGAGAATTCAACAGACCTTTGTAGTATTGGATTCCGACAACGTTGGTGTTCATCGTACAATATAACTCATCTCTGACGTCTTCTGTAACCTCCTCGGAGTACTCATCCTCGGCCAATTGAGTCGCACTTGGAAGCGTCAGAGAATGGGCTCGAAAGGTCGACGTAGTGGGTGTCTGGGAGGTCGATGGAGGAGCTACTTGGGATGCCAATGATTTGTCTTGTTCTGCCTTCCGCTTTTTCTGACTGGGTCGATCGCTTATTCCAGTCGATGAGGCAGTGACTGGTTTGGTCTTGGCTGACTCCGGAATATCTCCTGGGTCAATCCTACGCAGAGAAATGGCTAGCTTGATTTTCTGTTGGTCCTGTAGTCTTAAGGCCCAAGGTTAGCCTAAAGTTGGTGTACGGAAGATAGAACAGCGTGACTAACGTCAGGTCTTTGAAGCCAGGGATAGCGTCCACGGGAAGAACGGAAAGTTGATTGAGCGTAGCAGGAGTCACGCATCCCCTGAACTATAGTCAGTACTATTGCTTCTTTGCAAAGAGTGGACACTTACCAGTGACGCCATTCAACAGTCTCTCCAAATTCGCCAGGGATCGTAAGTCCGTAACGAAGAGTTCCAACACCCATGAGAGTGCCCTGGAAAATATTAGAATGGTCGTACTTGAGACAACAAACAAGTTTCACGTTGCAAGGAAGTTGGCCATGACATTTCGCTCTGGTGCTCTTGCTGTACTGTTTTGCAAGTGGATTAGTCACAATTGAGTATTCTGAAGATAAATAAACCTACCCCAAATGCATGCTGGGATGCCATACTATATGAACTTGCTAAAGGAGACGCAAGCAAAATTTGTGGCAAAGTCTATACAGGAGTTGACTTTCAGTGTCCGACGACGCGTCTCAAACGCGTCAACCAAACAAATAACAACGCGCCACTTGTCTTCCAACTTTTTTACCTCACCAACTGGAATAGCCATACTACGATGTCAGACGTAGAGATGGACGACGCGTCAACAAGTAGTGCGCGACTCCCTTATCTTTCCTATACCAATTGCTTAGAAAGAGTTCGTTAGACTTCATTTATGATCCTGATCAGGATCCCGAAGAGAAACGTGCAGTGCGAAAGAATTACCGTTCTCTGGCGAAGACTGTAGAAGGTGCGCATCCTCATTTTTTCGTCATGAAACACTGACTGTTTCCCTCTCCAGAACAGCAATCCCATCCAAATGACTACACTGCGGAACAGTTGATGAAACAGGTTCATCAGGCTGATTTGCTATTCGACAAAGGTTCGGCTCTCAAGAATTCTTGGTGAGGAAGTCTGACTTCTCTTTCAGTTAAGGGGCCACAGGAAGCCACGCTTGATTCCCACTTCCTCTTGATGGCATCTAGCATGGGTGCTCAAAAGGCGCGGGCGATGAAATCAGGCTCAGGCGCGTTTGATGTCGACGAGTTCGTTGCGAAACTCATAACTTTCATGGGCGGACGCAAACCGCTCGAGGATCATGCTGGTGCCGATTCTGATGCTGAAGATGTTGAAGACACTGTTGCATCGCTCGAGTGGGCCAAGATCGGTCGTAAGGCCCTTGCGAAAAGTCGACGGGTTCCAGTCATGGGCTTTATGTGAGTCCATTGCCTCCGCATCTGGACTACTCTTTCTTATCTTCTTTAAGGCTAGGCCCGTTATCTATCGAACAAAAGAAACGTGCTGCGGTCAAGCGTGCAACGCTCGAGAAGAACAAGGAGGAGCTGAGGAAGCCCCAAGAGCTAAAAGAAGAGGATATTTCCCGGTCTCAAAACGAAACCACGAAGAATGTCGCAGTGGTGAGTTTCTTAAGATGAAGATCCCCTTAGTAATCTCACTGGCGACTTTAGCTGGAGGCGATTCTAAATAAGATTGCCGAACCGATCAACGTCTTCAAGTTTGTCATAAATCCCAATGATTTTGCTCAGTCTGTGGAAAACATCTTTTACCTTTCATTCTTAATACGAGATGGAAAGGTTGCCTTCGAGACAACTGAAGATGCCGAACCGGTTGTTTGTATGTATCAACTCTTAATATCCCTGCAAACGTTACTAACCAATGTTCCCTCAGACACATGCGAACAGCCGACAGATCAAGACTATGCTGGAGGTCTGTTAAAGAGACAAAAGGTGTTTGAATTTGACATGGCAATTTGGAAGGTAAGGCTGATGCAACACAGACGGCTGAAGCTCACAAACGTTTCAGAGGGCAATTGAGGTTTTCAACATCACAGCATCTATGATTCCACAGCGACCTCCAGCAAGGACAAAACTTGGTGATAAGTGGTACGGTTGAACATCTAATCGTTAAATCCCCCGTTCTGGTTGTTATTGTATTCCTGGCTTCTAATGAATTTAGTCTGTTCTTTAACATCAAATCATGAACAAGATACACATTGGCTTCTGAATCGAGATGCTGTATAAAAAAGCATTTATTATCTGATGAAGGATAGAGTATATATACGTATTAAAGCAAAACATGCATCCACTGGCTTCGACGCGATAAAATATAATGAGAAACCCATCTTGCAAATTTAGGCAGGAATGGCGCTTGAGAATCCATCCATCCATGTGTATTCAAACGCAGAACTCTAATCGATCACTCTCCCTAATTAACCCTTGTGAGGTCATGAAGTATCGATTCCTAAGGGTAACATGGTCCCATCCTGAAGAGCAGATCTGTCCCAGTTTGTTGTTTCAAGCTGTAAATGAAAGTCAAAATGCATTCGCACAAGATAACACAGTGGCACAGACGTGACTGAAGGCTTCTGTCAAAGATAAAATGTTCATGTGGTCCGGAATCTCGCCCTTATTCTGCCAAAGTACCCTGAGCTTGGTCGCTATGAAATGGGAGAAGACTTACCACTGAAAATTCATCAAGATCTCTAAACACCAGCCTCAGATCCTTCGGCAGCTGTGAGGGGAGGACGAGGGCATGTATTGTGGGGAAATACGGCCGCGCAGAGGACACCCGAGATGAGAGTTCCTAGGTGATTTGTAGTCAGTAAATCTTTGTATCGACAGTAGATCAGACCAACTAATGCCACATGCAGAGCAAGCTCGATATCCTGCCGGTGAGCCCTGGCACCAGATCCGACCATGATGTAAAACTCCCAGATGCAGTCTATGATATAAACAGAATCATGAACACAGGTTTCGTTCGAGATGAAGTCAATCGGGGCGACCTTGAGTAGGGAGCAAATTGTCAGTGAAAGTAACAGACTCTGATTTCTGAATGCACTGCGTACATAGCCTGTGCCAAGACCAGCCTTCGCTCGCCAGATCCTAGGATCAGCAATTGGGGAACTTCTTCTCCACTTCCAATAATCGGCGTTGGCATAGTCTTCGTCTCCAAGAATCATCCAAAACATTTCGTCGTCGTCGTCGCCACCTTCGTAAAGCTCGATTACTGGAATACCGGTCGTTAGGCTTCGGCCATATTCCAGTGCTGCATTCCTTTCAAGTGGGGTGGACCCACATCCGTACCAGACGTATACTGAGCCCAGGATCGAGACACAATAGCTGTAGCCCGAACATAGGTTTTTGATGTTCTGGAGTCATCCATCGTCAGCTCAAATCCATAATCATGTAAGCATAGTAGGAGTACCAGATCTTTCTCGTCGACAAGAATCACACCACTTAAAGATCTCACCAGATGCATTGCAGTATTCTCTGGTGTCCAGTGTGTCCGCGTGCCCTGGTGCAAGTCAGTGTTCATGTAACGTAGTCCATGCAAATGGCTCACTTGTCGAATAGCAAGTACACCTCCCAGAACATGCACCAGTTGTGGAGTTTCTGAATTTTGATGGACGATGTCCTAAGCAAAGAATTTCAGTCGATGCCTGGGCTTCTAAAGGTAGTAAACAGACAACTTACGACACTGGTGCCGTAACGTGTGGCAAGCTCTCGCAATTTGCGTTGCTCCCTCTCACCCAACTTAGCTCGCTTTCCTTCCCATCCCCAAACGGTAGTAGAAACCAATCCGCTAACCTGCGACTTTAACCGATGAATGATGGCCAGAATCTCTGTATCATAGAAGATCGTCCGGTCCTTAGCGAGTGTCGAGGCAGTTGTCCCAGTGATGGCCATAACCTCCACGGATATCGTTGTTGTTCCAGGATCCAGGTGAACAGGCCTTGTGTTATATTTGAGAAGGGAATCAATGTCGAAGCCGGGCAGCGGGAGCTTCTGAGCTTCGTCTACATACAGTGTTTTGTTAGGATCGGCCTGGTTGTAGAAGGATGACGCACGAGAAGAGTTGGTATCAACAGATGAAGGTAAACGTGATATTTCTTTCCCCAAGATACTGGGCGTCTTTGAAGATTGCTCGGCATTGTCTTGCCTTCCGTTTCCAAGCATCTGTTGTCGGACATCACCCTCCTTGCGTGACAGCGAGCCTGCTGGGGTGGGCGTCGGAGTGGCCTCTTCCTTCAGTGGTGGAAGAATGATAGATGAATATTTATCGTAGCTTGACTTGCGCTTCTCTGCATGCACAGAGGAAGATGCGAGAGACCGCGGTCGGTTTGCTGTGATAGGCTGTGGAGAGTCCAATAGCGCAGCTGTCTCATCCGCGTTCCTTGAGCCCTCAGATTTGCTTAGAGCCTGAGCCACGTCCATAACGGTAAGCCTGTTGCCAGTGCTCGGTATTCGAGGATGTTTCGGAGGTGATGAGACTGTAGCAGATTCTTCTTTCATATCTGGAAGGGGCGAGTGTTGCATGCCTTTTGTAACAGACTTGGTTTCCAGGGCCTTGTCAACAATGACTGGGGCAGAACCCACCATCCCAGGCAGAGCGTGTCGGGCCACTCCATGATTCGTCTGATCAACGCCCGGGGGTTGTTGGACGGCTGGCTTAGACAGCGTGGGGTTTCCGCTTTTTCGAAGAGAGACTAATCCAGGCAAAGCTTGTCGGATCAACGGATTCGAAGTATGCTCAACCTCGCCTGTCTGGAAGACTGCACTTGATTCTGAAACGTTTGTTTCCGCTTGCCTAGCAGTCACAAAACCAGGCAGTGCGCGTCGAATCTGGTCGGCGAACTGTCCTGAGTCCCGAGCCTCGTCAGCCGAAGACGATTGTGGTGACTCATTGGTTGAGGTGGTTGACTTTGAACATTCTCGAAGAGACGTCTTAAGAGGCGGTGCGGTGACGGCCGAGGCATCAAAGGATGCCACAGCCGGCAGGTTGGATGGTTGAAACAGATCTGAGGGGCGCGGGGAATCTGGAACCATGCTCTCCGGATTGATAGATGATGTATCATTGTGCGAAGTCTTTTGTTTTCGAGGCTTCCGCGCCCTCTCTTTGGTTGGCTATCAATGATAGGGCGAGGAGAAACCCATCATATTAATGATGTGTATGCAGTTTAGGAATTACAAAACATGGATCAGGATACGATGAGTAAGTAGAGTCTACTGCAATTTACCGAAATTGACGCACATGGGACAAGGGTCTAGATGGGGCTGGCAGGTCTAAAGCAGCGTCTTTGACACCTCGCGGGACACCATGGGGTTTATATCCAAACTCGTCGAGAGTGGGCACATCTATCGGCTTAGGTTTATAAACGACTAAGGTCGTAGCCGAACCCAATCCCACAGGAAAATTCTTCTCTGATGCATTCAGTTTCGAGGACGGGCTTGGACGAGGTGGAATATTTTCCTGTCTTAACAAAGGATTCGAAGTGGCTCCTTTCAAAGGCTTTTTGAGGGGATCCGCAGGCGCGGCCCGAGGTTTTTCCGCCATTATTGTGGGATCAACAGTAGCAGATCTCCGCATTGAGCGCGGGGTTGGGGAGACCGGAGGAGAATGCGTACTGGGGGAGACACTGGGTTGCCACCGATCTAGTACAGAACTTCGTCTTCCGCTGCCTAGCTTGTTCTTCTCCGCGGTCTCGGGTGTCGAGCTCGGCGGGCTTTCCAACTGCGAACTGACCTGAACCATACTCTGCACAAATCCTCGTCCCTGAAGCCGGCTGAGACTAGGGGTAGGTTCCTTCTGGGTCGGGGGTCGCAAGAAAGCCTTCGAAGGGGTAACTGAGGTGGGAATGTGTGGGCCGATTGCCGATGGGCGAGGCTGAGGGCGAACAAGACCCGCAAGAGAGGGCACCGCGACTGATGACCTGGACGGTGACACTGTTATATCGATTGGTTGACGAGGTGTAACAGGGCGATCGACAGGTTTCGAAAGGGGAGGTGTTGGGCTTACACTTCGAGTGCGGAAATCTCGATCTCGAACTATCGTGCCTGAAGGCGAAATCTTCGAGGACGATTGTAAGTTGGGTGTAATCGGTGACGCGGGTTTCGCTTGCTTCGCCGTGGTCCAGGAGTTGGAGGATGCATGGGATGGGGTGCTTGTTGTGCGCTCCCGTGAGGGCGATTGCCTTTCGTAGGTTTCCGAATATGTCTTTGTCGTGAGTGGTAATTCTGACACTCTGCCACTGGGTTTCGCCTTGGAAAGAGCTGCTACGGCGGAAGGCTTCCTGAGTCCATCCCGCTGAACTGCTATTCCCGGCATTGCAACACCACCGGTCCCAAATGCTGGATGTGGTGCATGGCTGAAAGCGCGCTGCTGGAACTGTGTTGGGTCATGAGCATCCTGCTGTGGGGCGTGTCTATTTAGCCTGGGGCCTGTGGCACGTCCCCCCATGAAAGCAGCAAGAGACATTGGCTGGGGCTGCGTTTCGGTCAGTGGCCGGGTATACGTAGAAGGCTTGTTGATCGTAATATCCTTAGATGTAGGGGTGAAAGTACTAGCGGATGACGCTCCTACAAGCCGTTGGAGAGTATCTGCGTGATCGGATTGTATCTCAGCAGATGTCTTTGGGGTATTAATCGATATCGCATCGAATTCCCGGGAAGAGTTTCCAACTTCATCCTTAAGCTTGGCTTAAGAATCGAAATTACCATTATAATCATTCGCTAATAATGACAAAACGATGAGCACTTACACACATCCACACTATCAGTGCGGCTGCCGTACACCAGGCTCTGGCTTCTGCGAATCCGGGCTAGCCTAGATGCTGCAATTTCTTCTTCAAGACGGATCTGTTCAGCCTCTTCGTCGGCATCCACCTGGCGTTGCATGGCTTTGATCTTGCTCGTCCATTCCGCGAGTCCTACATCGGGATTCAGCTCCAGGATATCAGTTCGCAACCTGGATGAACTCTGATGGGCTGCCATGCAAGTAGGGAACGGTAGTCGAGATTGTTGATGCAGAACAGTGGCGTTCAACAGTCTAGTAAGACTCTAAGAACCAGCAGTCCTGCCCTAAGGCGATTCGTGTCACGTACTGATGGTGTGCACAGTGTGACCATCACACGCAACTCAGCACTGAACCCATATACCAAGTATCTTCAAAATCGTTGGAGTGTGGTATCGAGACTACTGAAAAGCTACATCTCTGGATTATTCCTTTTACAATGAGATCGTCGTGACTATGTAGGAGTATACCATCATCCCCTTTACTCAACGAATAGTCCCAAGGGAAAAAAAACGATAGACTCCCTATGCCAAGAACAAAAACTCCATAGACAATACTTCACCAAGGCGAAGACGCTAAAGGACGCACCATCACTTCTGGGTGAGGTGAAGCCAAGGGCGGACGATGCTGGTTTTGTAGCTTCGACAGCACTCTCAGAGGTGCCAGAAGGGGTTTTTCCATCTGCCCAGAATCAAGATTGGACTTGCAAGGATCTCCAAGTGGAAGCTTACCAGTCAACGAAGCCCCACATTGGGTCTGGATTGACAGTCCCACGTTAGAGACCAGACTGGGGATGTCGTGCTTGATGATGTTGTACGCTTCCTTGATACAATTTGTGCAAGAGACGTTGGCGGGATATTCTTGGCATTTGGAATGAGGGCTAGTGCAGTGATGTCGGCGAGACTGAGGCGCCCAACAACATTTTGCATGTTGGTTAGTGTTTGAGTGATGCAGTTGGTATTAGCGCTGCTTTCGAAACGAGCGTTAGGTTACCAGTACCTGCTCCAAAATATCACATCACCCTACTCTTTAAACAAAAGATCTTCCTGGTCGTAGGGTAATAATGCTGTACAACATTGACTATCCCAGCTGAGAAGCTCGGGGTGTGCTTGGGGTATGCCAGCGAGGGACAAGTCAGTCGCACATGTAACGATGACGTTAGTTGCAATTGCTGAAGAGTGTCATTGCTACAAGGTGCTGCAGCACAAATAGAGGTCAACCAAGAGTCGATTCCTGGGATAATAGAACTGTTGCTAGATCCCAATACAACGAGTACCAAGGAGTTTAGACTGAGGCAGACGGATGCGTTAGCGCATGGGGCGACAGCTGCCAAAGTGTTGGTACAAGCCGGAAAAAGCCTACAAAGAAGTCAAACATTGTGTATAATTTTGGAGAACATGAATAACTGACAACTGGGTAGATACCAAAGCTGATAGAAAAAGGACAGTGACGGTGAAGAATCAAGATAGCGTTATAATAGTGAGCCCAAACAGATATCAATAGAGCTTCGTCCTAATCCGGAAACCCTAACTCGACAATCTTGAACTTCGACTGCGTCAACGGTTGCCCACCCTGTCGCCTCTCTCCCCTCGAGTCTCTTTTATGGAAGGATCGAGCGGAGTTCTCCAGTAAAATAAACCGACACCAATCCTGGGCCCTCCACGACGACGTTGCAACCCGCGGTGAAATGTGCGGCTTGCACCAGCGACCTGGGGAATGTCAAGTACTTACCTCTGCATCTTTTTCCAGCCTGGATCTTTACCCCGCCAAGTCTGACACAAGGGAGGAAATAATTATCCATCAAATTTTTAAAAAAAAAAACAAAGCTTAGGCCGTGAACTCCACGCGACTCAGCCAAATTTGCACATTTATACCTTGTCTGAGAGCTCTCGTCTCCTTGGATCATACAGATCTACGAACTCCCGATATACAACAGCCGGCGAGTCGACTCCAGACTGACTGGGATTTCAAGTGCACTTGTTAGGAACACGCATAGTACCCTGGACGTATGGACGAATCCCACCAATCCCATCGCCCTCATCCCAATGCAATTTTGCAGTCTACTTCCAACGAAACGCAAAACCCTGGAGCTTTTTTTAAAACTCTACAATCGTTTCGAAGTCCATTCTCGAGAATGTCGAGTGACACCCCAAATCTTCTCCTACCTTCCATACAAGACGAGCAGCTGGCCTTGAAAGGTGCTGCAACGTCATCAAAGGTTCTCTCAACTGCAATCTCCTGTACTCCATCAACCAAGCCCGGTCTCCTTGATGTGTCCTCTGCTTCAATCTCTCCGACCGCCCCAACCACCCTTCCACACCACGTCCTCTCACTTAGCTTTTGCGGGGAAGATTTTACATATGATCTCAGTGCTCTCGAAGATGATCCGCAACCTATCATAGGACTGCTGAAAGCTACATTGAGCGAACGCGGAAGCTGGATGATGGTCGGTGCACATTATCGCCGTTCAGGGAACGCTCGCGCTGCTATCTCTGTGGTCGAAAATATGATTATAGGTGAGCGCACCGCTTCTCTTCGTCTATTTCATTTGACAACTTCTGCAAAAGTCATGAATGAACAAGGCTTTTCAGAGGACGATCTCAAACCGGCGTTTATCCTTCTATCAGGCTGCGAAACCGATCTAGCTAAGCGCGCCAAGGCGACACAGCCTAATGATGCGGAACAACACTATAAAAAATCTCAGGCTTGGCTACAAAGAGTTTATGGCGAATTTGAGGCAGAAATCATACCGAAGCGCCAAAAGAGCACAACCTCGTCTATCCCACGACACCCTCGTGCCCAATATGATCCTAAATCTCGCACCCATAATGCACCACTGCTCACTCCGAAATACAACGCTATGCCTCCTGAAGAATCTGCTCGCAAGATGCGCCTCGAACGTGAAATCCATAATTTGCTTGACGAACGCAACGAACAGTCTCTTATTCTGGCTGAAACGCGAGCTGCTAAACGTAAACTGGAGGACGACTTCGCGTACGAATGTGATGGACGCCGTAGGCTTCTGCGGGAATTCGATGATCTACAAAATGAACTCGCAACAGCACGCAAGATGGAAAATTACGCTCTTAGCCAGGTCAAAAGAGAGGTAGAAACTCGCAGAAAGGCAGAAGAGAATGCGCGGAAGGAGAAGGAGATGCGACTGGAGATTCAGAATCTCTTCGAGCAAAGTGCTGCTCCACCTCTTGGCGAGATTGTCAATACAATGAAGACATAGGGAGAGCCCGCACTTCTTAAGACCGCCTAAGGATCCTGATTGACTCCACATATCCCCTGCATCATTATTGTCCATTTACATTATTTGAACTCTACGCATCGCATCCTTGTATTTTTTACCATCAATAGCCGTCCCAGACTCCATCCCAGACTTGTGCATGTGACATAGCCAAATACAGAAACTGTACAGTTCTTCGGGTAAGCCGACGCCGCAAACCTTGATTGTGGTACACACAACAAGTACAAACACACGCTCATTAGGTGAGTTGGCGTGGTGGCCAACGAACTAGTGCTAACATCAACTATAAGCCCTCGCGGTCCCTTAAGCCTTCAAGACGCCATGGCTGCCGTTACCACCCTCCCCAAGGATATCTCAAAACTCGGCGCTGAAATCAAACTTTTTGGAAAGTGGGACACTCAGGAGTGAGTTACGCAGCGCGATGGGAAAACTTGGGCTTATCGCAAATACTCTGCGTGTAGTGTTGAAGTGAAGGACATCTCCCTCACAGATTACATCCAAGTCCGCCATGCCGTCTATCTCCCTCACACCGCCGGCCGTTACGCCAAGAAGCAGTTTAAGAAGGCCCAGATGCCCATTGTTGAACGATTGGTGGACAGGTGCGTCGTCTCATCGCACGTCCCCGAACATTTCACCGATATGCCGCAGCCTGATGATGAAGGGTCGCAACAACGGCAAGAAGCTTCTTGCTGTCCGTATCGTCGCCCACGCTTTCGAGATCATCCACCTCCTCACCGACCAAAACCCCATCCAAGTAGCCGGTACATGCCTCCTTATGTAAACTCCTTTCTGACTGTTTCTCGCACTAGGTGCTCGTGGATGCCATCGTGAACACTGGCCCCAGGGAAGACTCAACTCGCATCGGTTCGCAAGGTACCGTCCGTCGCCAGGCCGTCGATGTCTCCCCTCTGCGACGGGTCAACCAGTCGATCGCGCTCCTCACCGTCGGAGTAAGCACCGAACCCGTACATCTTAATAACTATCCCAGCAACTGAGCATTATTCTGTCCAGACCCGTGAATCGGCCTTCCGTAACATCAAGTCGATCGCCGAGTGCCTTGCTGACGAATTGATCAATGCTGCGAAGGGTTCATCCAACTCCTACGCTATCAAGGTTAGCACCTTCCACACCTCTATATTGGCCACCGGCGTTCTAACGCGTTGAATAGAAAAAGGACGAGCTCGAGCGGGTGGCAAAGTCCAATCGGTGATTTCTGGTGTTGCTCTTGTGGTAGCCGAGAAAAGGAGAGCAGCTTCTTGGGGGATGTATATACATATGCTCCACTCCCCTCATTTTTTATGCACTACATCAAAAAAGTATGCCCCAGCACTGCTCTACATCTCCGATCAGACAATGCCTCGAACTGAGTGGTAATGACTAAATATACCGAACATGCCACGAACGAGTCGTCGGCCGTTGGTCGTCGATGCACTACCGTGTGGGCATGGTGTGATCTAGCAGGATCTAGCTCAATCGGGTTCAACTCAACTTGTCCCTAAGTACGACTTGGTCCATCTGATACGTCTGATATGATATGCAGGTCCATCGTATTTATAATTTGTTCCAGACTTCCAGTACAGCTGCTTACTTTCCTAATACAAAAAAATATAGGTAATAAAACAACGGCCTCCGTCTCCACAATAAGAAAAGGCTATGAAAGGAAATACTGATGATAGACAATGAAGGAGATATAATGAAGCACTGCGGGAAAATTATAATGAAGAATGGATAATGATGTTATTCACAAGAATTAAACACGAAGCCTGATGAAAGGTGCCGGAGAAGACGTGCCAGCGGGGAATGACATCCGCAGGGGTAGATGATGAATGGGTGGGAACCGTGATCTTCGTAGACATGTCCCCGAAGAGGGGTGATATGCGATGCTGATGAAAGTGATGGAAGATCACATTTTGCGACGTGCCGTCTAGGGCGACATCGGGAATGAAGGACGAGAGCTGGCTCCGGAGTTCTAATGATGCGCTAGAGCAGATGTATGTCGGCGGGAGTGGGTCATGGAGGCGATAGTGAGAGTGGCATAACAGCTAGCCTGGGTCTCCGCATGTATAGGGTGTAGCTCGATAGCGGTGGAATATCGAGTGTCGTCGTTCGTGCTGGTAGTTTTTGCGTATTTTCTCTAGAGAACTGAAACACCAGAGGGAAGGGTAGTCGTACCGTTGCTCCGATATAAATAGTCTCAGTCGCACGCCGGGTATTACGTCGGTGCAGCCAACGCCGCCGGTTGCGCAGAGTATCCGTTAGGGGTATTTCCATTCGGTGTCTGTCCGTAAGGTGTCGATCCTGGCCGCTGCTGAGGTATCCCTTGGGGTGGCAGGGGTGGTGCGCTGTGAGTGGCTTCTTCGGGTTTTGGCTTCGGAACAACCCCATCCAAGCCTCTATATCCGTAGGCCTTACCAAACTCCTTTATCATCGCTTTGCCGAGTAGGCAGACCCATCCCAATCCTTCGCCGGTGATACTTTGTCCCGGCCAATATAGCTCGCCCTCATCATCTTCGAAGTCAGGCTCATGCTCTTCTGTAGGGGACAAGGTTGTATAGATCACGCGGGCGAATGTGGCGGGAAAGAAGCGGACCAAGGTCGTAAGATTGAGGGCGCCCTGGGAGTTTATCATGCAGTAAGAAGCGGCGGTAGTCCCAGAAGTCTGCTCCTTTAAGTTTTGAACGAACTGTACACCAACGGTAGACGTCACAGCAAGCATTGCGTCAACCACGTGAGCGGGTATAGGAGCATCCTTGTAGCGATCAGGCAGCATTTTGTCCCGGATAAGAGTTTGACTGGGGGGAAGGGGTGGTCGCTCTGAGGCAGATGCTGGTGGTGCCGAGGCGAGTGGATTTGGAGTTCCGCTGTCGCGAGTAGCTGGAGTAGAGTTGGCGCTATTCGCTGGTGCAATGCTTGCTGGAGATGGCAACATTGGAGGTGTTGCTTGTGCTTTGGGGGCTAGAAGACCAAGATTCACGTCGGCTGACCTTTGCGCCTGTTCGGCTTTGGCAGCGGCCATGTCGACTTCCACTTTTAATTCATCATAGAGCTTGGTGACATCCTTTTCGAGGTGAGTGTTCGCCATGTACGTCAGTTTACGGGCGTGGATAAATCCCTCGATCATATAGCTATAGGCATGGTGAAAAGCCGTTTGCAGGGCATGGTTTGCATCGAGAACTTACATGAGCCCAATAAATGCCTTTTCTGCATCGATCATACCTTCTTCAGCGAGCCATTTTGCTTTGCACCAAGCAAGAAATGCTTCAATCGTGCCCCACGAGGTCCTAAAACATGTCCTCTTGGCGTAGTCTCTATTCCACAGTGCGTATGTGAAACACACGAGAGCATCAACAAGTTCGAGGCGTGCGATCAAACCGCCATGTTTATGATACGTCGAGTTCGGCGGCGGCGGGTCCAAGAGGGGTCGATATTCCTTGTGGGTAACGGGATACGTTGACCAGAAACGAGAATCGCCAGAGTACTTGAGCATGCGACCGGCGTTGTGGTACTTGTCGTGCAGTGCATCATGATGGCGGCTCTCTGTCTTGCCTCGCTTTGGCCGTCTGATCGGGACGGTGCTCGGGGGGGTAGCGAGGCTAGGACCAACGGGCAATCGCGACGAAGAGGCTACGGGGAGTTCCTCACGGACCTCGCCGTCCTCGCAAGGCTCGTTTCGGGATATGTGAACAGGAGTGCGGTTGGGTACTCGGAGATGCGGTGGATTAAGGTGTGATGACGGCAGCGAGTGCTTATGATGGTGGGGAGGACGGTCGGACAATGCTGAATTTGTTCTTGGGCGTTTCAAGTGCTCCAGGTCAGGGTGTGCATCATACTTGCGTTTGATGGGAGGTGCCGGGGAGTTGGAGCGAGAGACCGGTGGGGACAGGGGTAGGGTTGGGGGAAGAGGAGTGTGCAGCGGACCGATGATCTGAATAATAGTCACAATAGTCAGCGAGGGGAGAGTAGATTAGGGGAATTATAACCTGAAGATTGTTGAGAAGCTGGTCCCTTGTCCAGGTGCTGTGGAGGAGGTGAGTATGAGGGAAGAGGAGGAGACGACGAGGGCGATCACCGTTTCCTGTGTGGGGGGTGGCGGGAGGCTGAGGAGGACTCTGACAGACGCATTTGTTGTCAAGTAGGATGGTGGTGGTGGGAGAACAAGGTGCAGTAAGGCCCCGGCGGAAGCAAAAACGGAGACGGTGTCGCAAACCAGTCCAAACTCTGACTTGAGGCTGGCCCGGTATGGCCCCTCGGCTAATCACTCGGTGTCTGTACTCCCTCCCGACCAGATGTACCATACTTATTCAAACCGAAGATGCCCCGCATTGTCCCCTGACATCCTTCCAGCCAACCTTGCTGTCCATGCAACTGGCCCAAGCCTTGCTTTGAGGCCTTCGCTGCGTCCATTACATTCCTAAACAAGCATAGCCGCCAGCCATGGCCTTTGATTTTGTCTGCAATAATACCCTCTGCATTGCCTCCCATTGTCCAACCGTTTCAACCCTGGCTGGTGTGGCCACAAGATCTAACCGACCAGGAACCCCAATACAATATTCCGGTCTGCGATCAATTGCCTTACGTAACACAATCCTTTCTCCAGGTCCTTCCTGAGAACCTGCGTCACAGAGAGCAGCATCGAATACACCCATGTGCCCGTTCATATGTAATGCTATCAACCTCCACATGGCATTATCCTTGAGGGACCTGTAATACCGCGCCACGGGATAACCACTCACTTCCTCTCGCGTGTCTTGCGCGGAATCACCCGAACCTTGAATAGAGACTATCCGAACCCGGCCATGCACAAATGAAGAAGATCCATCAAGCCGTTGACAGCTTCAATTCCGATGCAATAGTCCACCAAGAACGTCCAAAAAATATAAGAATATTGACATGTGCTGAGCGCACCGTAACCTGACTAGTACTATCACGTTTACCCACAGCCGGTATAGTCTAGACGTGAGGATAGAGAATCTAGACAAGAATGTCCACCGACATCGTCGGGCGCTGTCGGACGACCAGATCCTATCTTGATTAGTATAATACCTACTAGTCCGCCAGACCGATGGGTTTCGTGCCTACGTGAAACTGATGCAGGGTGTGAACTAATATGGTCTTACCTTTCGCCTCCTAAGGAGCGAAGAACGAGACCAAATTCGCAGACCTGATTCGACCGGACGCTGGGAATCCCGTGGACTACGGTGCACGAGCGTGATCAGGTAGGATTTCAACGTAAAGGTTGCTTGCGGAAGGCACAATCGAAGCAAAAGTGCGGAAATCAGTGAATTTGCTTACGTAAATCGATGGTTCTGACGAGCCAAGTCGATTCTTTCTTCCTTTCCTACGAATTAGCTCATTAGATTTGTCTGTGCAACCTCTAAAATTGTCATGATCAACAGATTTTGTAACTTGCCTGTTCGAT
>JABCKH010007701.1:0-43665 GCA_018851285.1 Lyophyllum semitale | reverse complement strand
TGTATCAATGTGCGATAATAAATTTAATGCAAGGCAATTGGTCAAAATGTTTGCTAATACCTGGGGTTCTTACTGGGATTGAGAGAGGATGTGATACAAGATAGGGTTTCTACTTCAAGAATATAGTGAACGAGGAGATGAACAGGCAACCCATGCCGACCGGGGGTACGAACTCTAAACCGGGGCTAGGGGGGTGGAAATTTTCCGAAGCGTTGTGGAGGGCATGCAAGCTGCCCAGGCCCTGCCACAGCAGATACCACGAACGACAACTTGGGGCTTCAAGCTTCAAGCTTCAGTCAAAGTGGGGTGAGGGGAGGCGCGGAGAGCATGCAGTAATATTACATGTCATGGGCCGCGGAACGACGCGCTGGCTTCCTATGCGTGGCACAACCACGTGACCTTTCCATTAACCTTGAATAGATTCTGATAGATTTGTCTTTCGCACACAAAGACGTGGCGTTTTTTTTGTTTTGCTTCTGTCCTTTGCCCCAACGCTCAGGTGAGATAGGTCATTTTTTGTACCTTAGAGGTCTTTGCTGGGGCAGTCTGCTTATAGACTTCTGAATCAAACCTGGGCCTGAGTCTAAAAGCTGACTGCCCCAGAAAAGACCTCTGAGGTTCAATTTCAGTCGTTTAGCGCGCTGACGCCTGCTTCTTCCACGTTTTAGATGTTGTTCACCTTTTGTAAACGCAAGGTCAGTCAAAAAATTATTTGATGGTGTTCACACTGATGATGTCTGGTCAGACGCGATCTGGCGTGGCGTTCTCCCCGTTCGAAATGGAGCCAATATCATGTGAAAATCTTTTCGATCTACCCGAGTGCATCAAGCTTGCAGTAGAGCGCGACTGTGATGACGCATTCGAGCCATTTATCCCAGGCTCTACGCCTCCAGGTCCTCCCTTGGCCACAGCACCGGCTGCAACAACATCCTCCAGCTCTGATACGCCAACCTTTCCCCCAGCTACACTGCAGGGCCATGCTCCGATAGCTTCAGCGTCTAATTTCCCCGCAACAGACACACCCCCTGAGACCCACAAGCAGAGTAGCAACCACAAAAAGCGACGGATTGACAGAGAGAAGAAGATTGCAAAGGAGGGCCATGCCGTACGCCCGGAGGTCATTGCCACCCACGTCGTCGGAAGCACTCCCGTGACCACCGGACTAGACACGAAGAACCTTCCCGCAACCAGCTGTGGATATGCTGCCGCACCGCAAGGCTTGGCCCTTGAAGGAGAATTATTCACCACCGTTGAAGCGGCCCTCGAAGCGGGATACACAAAAATTCCGTGGAATGGGTTGTAAGTCCATTTTCAGAGTCATCTGTTCGCCCAGCCACGCCTATCATCTTTCAGAGCGGCAATGCCTTTGACCGACAAATATAAGAGGGTCTTCGCCGTCTTGGTTGGTCGTCCCAACGATCATACTTACGACGAAGCCTGCCAACGCGCATATGAGGCCATTATGCAAGAGGGTGCTCAAGCCAATTTTTCGAAAAGCGAAACCAGTCATCGCCGCGGTGACTTTCCAGCCGTCAACGTTGGCGTCACGATGGGCCTCGGCGCTACCTCTCCCACCAATCTTGACAATAGCCGGCACGGGGGTATGATGGAAATATCTTCGTTTATAGCTGCATTTAGCCTATGGGCTCCCAATGTCTACGCTCACTACATCGATCGCATTGGCGAACTCTTCGAGGCGCTTCCCCACCTCCGTCGCATTTTCCCCAAGAGCATTTTTCCTGCAGCAGCGTTCAACTTCGGTCCCAACGTCTGGACACTCTCGCACCGCGACTTGCTCAACTTCGCCATTGGATGGTGCGCGATTCAAGCCCTCGGCCTCTTTGATCCCAAGAAAGGCGGCCACTTTGTTCTACCTGACCTCAAACTCGTCATCGAGTTCCCTCCCAACTCCCTCATTCTCGTCCCATCAGCTACGCTCACCCACGCAAACATCCCCGTTCGGAAAGGCGAAAGTCGAGTCTCATTTACCCAATACTGCAGCGGTGGCCTCTTCCGCTTTGTCACCAATAGATTTTGCACCGAGAGGCAGCTTCGAAAGGAGGACCCTGAGCGGTACGAGCAGATCATGCAGCTCAAGAGCACGCGGTGGGAATGGGGGCTTAGTTTGTATAGTAAATTAGACGACATTGTATCTCACATTTCATCTCAAGATTCTTAAAACTTTTGACGGCGAATCTTGCATAAACATTGAAAGCGTTGCAAAATCACCAGAGTATGTTCCACAGTGGTGTGAGCGGCTTGCTCATCGGGATCCGCATAAAAGATTACCCACTCTAGCGGTGGGTTGTCAGATTGATCTACTGTCGTGGATTAGCGTAATCTGTTGAATGTGAATGGAGGAGATCAGAGCGTGCGAACCTATTTCTCGATACAGTGTTGTGCCCGCTCCCTGCATCCCTTTTCGCATTGACGAAGGTGACCAGAACAGGCATCAGAACACATCGCCATGCTCTTGCCAAAAATCCCGTCATTTCGCGAGCCATTCTAGCCAGCTCAGCGGGCGGAAATCTCTCATACGAAGGCGCGCTCGCCATATTTGGTGGAGCGCCATCATTGCTCCACGTGTGTGCCTGATTCCATTTTTTCGCTGGGTGTCTGCGATTTGGTATCAGCTGTCAAGCTCCACAAACCATTTCTTTAGCCAATCATCTCACCATCTGTTGTGCGATATCCTGTGTACCCTGTAAATAGAGGTGCTCGTGATGTCCAGATCACCTGTTTTGTGGGTATCCCATTTTCGGAGCAAGCACCGTTTTCACCTTATCACGTCTCGTACTCATAACAATGCTCGTTGATATAGGTGCACTTCCTCGTCTGCCAATGGCGTCCATATTAAGGTCCGTATCATCTCGCTCATTATTTCTACACAGTTCATGACATCATAGGAATCTTCACGGCACTGGATGACGAATTGATCCATCAAACCACGTATGTTTTTGCAGACGTAACCAAGGCTTCGTTTCGTTAACCAGTTTCTTACTGCAGGCCCGCCGCAATTTTATTATTACCCATCCGGCCTTTTCCACCAACGTGTGAGTCATACTCAGCCAATTTATTTCTAAACTTCATGTCATTCCTGCTTACAGTAACACAGTTTGAAGGGGAACCTTTTTGGATGGGAGCAGTTAGTATTCATTACATCGTACGCGAACGCTCATGTTGACAACTTGGCACATATATAGACCTATCCTCACTCGCCAACGCTCGCGAACTGTCTGATCAATTTCATCGCTCATAGAACTCTCAGTATGACTAGCCCATCGCAACTTCACGCGTACGAGGCGATATAACTCAAAAGGTATATACAGATTTGATGCTTGTTCACCTCCCCGTGATGTTCACCTTTTGCATAGATATCCGGACCAGGCACTACGAAGCGCCACCGCACCTTCTCCACATCCACTCCTTCTAGTTAGCATTGGTATGCACACTCTTCGCGCCTGTTGCCTGGTCCGTTTATATTTTGCTTCCCTGCTGTCTTCATGATGCTGCCGACACATGTGCCTTCCCGACCGCCGTGCTAACTCTGGGCCCATCGGGGCATTTCTAACGCGAGTCTCCGTCTGACCATGTTTGTTTGTAGTACTTGAAAGTTGGAATGTCTCGTGGATATTGCATCACGGAATGTCATTTAAGCTTGGGAACAAAGGAAGGGTTCACACGGTGCAATGAAAACACGGAACATGGAATCATTGTTTTCGTAGTTGGTTCGTAATAATCACTGTTGAGGATGATAGGAATATGGTAGGGGAATATCAGTAAAAGTGCAAAGTAATCATTATCAATTGGCGAATCGCCCAGGAATATTAGGAAGTGATATACGATATTCATGATCGTGACATTGAGTAGTGTCCGCGGACAGAAGGCAGCGTAAGGACGATACTGATGACGAACATTGTACTTTTGGCGATTGGCACGCTCGGCAGAAATCGTACAGTTTAGTCAGCTGTGGCGCAAACTTTTCAGACCCAGTGATCTTGTTGCCTCCAAGCGGCCAAGTGTAGACTATGTGTACATATGATGGTCAGACGTACATGTCAATCTATCACAATATAGTTGTTTCCTCCTTGAGTCTGGCTGTAAGAATCCTGTGACAGGCAGCATATTCAATCTCCTGGCGAAGGATAGACGGAGCAAATTTCGTCTAGTAAGACAAGTTCTGGTAATAGCTAAAGGATCCGTGGATCGATCGATTCTGTTTATTCCGGCCCGCACCATCGGCCAGATTCAAACTATTTTAGAAATACCAAATACTCCCTCGACCACAGCCCTCTTATTTCGCTACCCCCGCCACGGAAACGCGGACCAGGGCGCTGGTAGGAAAATCAAGACTTCGCAGATATCCAGATCATCCAGTAATTCTCCACACCGCACACCGTGTCTTTCCAAATGGCTAAGTGCTTGAGCATGTGTCTATAAATTCACTTGATTTCCGCGTATTTGTTTTCCCTGGACTGTAACGTTTTCTGTCGCGGGAATCACATACCACATTGTTCGGCTGAGGATAGACGGAGCAAATCTCTTCCAGTCAGCCAAGCCCTAAGTAACAGCCAGAGCACCCGTGGATCGATCATTTCTGTAGTTTATTTTGTTTGTTCTGACCCGCACCATCGCCTCAGTTGAAGCCATATAAGAAACCCAAAATTCAACCTTTTCCGCACCCTCATCATTTTGATACCACCACTACAGAAAGTACAAACCATGACCACTGGCGCGACAAACAAGACTCCATCATCTCGACAGCGGAGGCCCAGATCATCTATAGCAGCAGCTCCATCCGCCCCACCCTCCATAGCAGTCATTTCAGAGGCTCGGGAAGCTACTCGGGGTCACAGGCGCGCAAAAAGGACTCTGAAGGGCTATGATGGTTATGTAGCCGCCGGTCGCGTGTTTTTGGGGATTGTCGTAGAACAGCAGCGCAACAATCCTAGCGATGTAGGTCGCGAAGATGTTGATCTCGACCTACTCGAAAAAGCATTTGATAACCCGCCTAACAAAACTTCAGTTCGCGGCCTCGAGATGTTCATTATTCAAAAATGCGTAGTAGAGCGTCGGAAGCCAGGTACCGGTTATTCGGTCATGTCAGCATGGGCCAATTTCTGGGATAACATGTGAGTAATCTTCAAGATCCTCGATGTGATATCAGCTAAGTCATTTCTTGAAGGGATGGCGATAAGTATGCCGGCCCGTATCGATACGACGAGGTAACAGATACTGTCCATGGCTGCCCAGCACGCTCGATAACGATCAAGAACTTGCTCAAGTCGCTCGAAAGAAAGGCTGTTGCTGACGGGACTGATACACGAGAGCATGCAGTAGCGATAAAGATCGAGCAGCTAAAACAGATCATGGATCGGTCTGAAACACAGTTTCCGTCTGAGGCTGCAAACGATCAACCTCGAACAGTGCAAGAGAGAAGAACAAAGGTTATGCACCTTATGATGAGGGCATTCATGCCGTCGGCATTCACCTTATGGACCAGGTATGTTCAAGTTCGTCGTTGTCTCGAAGCGTGTTTGTGTTCTTCACACGTGATGGTGTTGTTTGGTTGACAATGCGTTGACAATCATTTCGTTTTCAGAATATTTGAAGCCTGCAAGATACAAGCGCGCCACATTAAGCGAGAGTATATCACCCTCTATCCAGAGAACCCGTTTTTTGAGGTATTTTTGGAAGACCGAAAGGGATATGAGGGACGAGCAGGTCTTCCCGCCGAAGAATCACTCGAGAGTGAGTTTTTCCACTGTCATAACTTTGTTTGGTGCTCAGTACTACGACTTGGTCAGGTAATCACTACAATATCTACAAGCAGGATGTCGCTGCAATTGATATGTATACCCACCTTCTGCGGTGGCTAAATGCCTATGAGGAGCTTCTTGGACGACCTCTTCTGCCAGATGAATATGTTTTCCCATTCATCTCTTCGAATGGCACCATCGATCCTGATACTCCAATGAGCCACGACGTAGCACAAAGCCGAATCTCAGAATTTGTCACAGGAGCTGGATTACCTGATATCTTCACTACTCACTCGTTCAGAAGAGGTGGGGCACAGTATCGTTTCACACTCGCTCCCTTTGGAAAACGATGGTCGTTGAATCAAATTCGTTGGTGGGGGGGCTGGGCAGAGGGAGAGAACGTAAGAAATCTAGAGCCACAATATTTCCATGATAGCTGAACTTTATTGAATAGGTCGACACACTAATGAAGTATCTAATCGACTCTCTAAACTGCCAAGAGAAGTCGCACAAGGACCTGCTCAATCCAATGGGACCCCGCGAGATGGATCAAAGCTTTAACGGGGATCACACGCTCCTTCGCCCTGTTACTGTACAAGAGTTTAGAACAGCTCGAGAAGAGTTCAGAACCGCTCATGAAGAAATTATGACCACTCTCACCAATGGGACGACGGCGACGAACGCACCCACCTGCGCTGCACTGACAAATCCACCATATGCACCCCCTTCTGCCCCCATAATGATGCTGCCTCTTGTCTCCTCAATGCCGCCTGGCTCCTCAGCAACGTCAGCAACTTCCCAGCCCTTGGCTTCTGCAGCTATGGATACCGATTCACTGCCGTTCGGATCCCACTCCACCATAATCTCGTCGCATCATCCCTTGGGCCCATCACCTACTATTTATACTATCCCGGGCCCGCCACCCCAGCAGGTGGTGCATGTACATTCGCTTACCACCAATGTAGGCAATGTGGTCTCTGCGCCCTTCGCATCCTCCTCAATCAATGCCTCCAACCCTCCACGCCAAGCCTCTCAAACTCGCGCTACCCCCGTTCTACGATCTACCAAAGAAAATCATCTGCCACCTGCAGTCAAGCTGGTAGCCAATCTGGGACCTGCTAGAGGTGGTTGGCGAAGAGCACTTGACCAATGGTACAATCCGGACAAAAGGACAGGTGTCGCGATAAAGGACTGGGAACCAGATTGGTACCAAGGGAAGCAGAAGAAAGCTATAGCCAATCTTCGATCACAACGGCATGCGATTGCTGCGGAATTCGAGGAGTGAGTCCCATTCACGGTTAGAGTTCTCTGCGTCTTCTGATCATGACCAACGTAATAGCTGCGGTAAAGACGAGGCAGCTTTCTTTGCCAGGTACCCAGATGCCGACGATCAGACTGTTACTGAGCTTCGGCAGTGTATCCGGAATCGCTACGGACGCCGCCGGAACAAGAAGAACAGCTGAACTTGTGCTCCACAGCGCTACTCATGTTCTACCTCACATTTCCTTGGCCGTGGCCCCCCTTACCTGCTCTTGAAGTATGACCAATTATGCTATTTTATGCGACCGTTGGACAAAGGTTCTTACTTACCATTTGTACTGGCCACCTTACTACCCAACATCTTATTGAGATTGCTGTTGTCTCTAATCAGTATATGCTAAATCTTGTTCCCGATGGTGGGTCAAATGAAAGAGAAGTCATCAGCAGACGGGGCAGCCAGAGCACACTTCCAGGTCGCGTCTGGTGTGAATTATCGAACACGCCCAAACTCTATTTCAAACCCCGGATCCTTCCACTCACCGCGTGGCTGACGAATCTTGAATCTTTACTGACTTCTGCCTAGAAGCTGGCTTAATCACTGTGAGCATCTCTAAAGGTGGCAGGAGTGATCCTCCTCATCTGTGATTCTTTTCGAGCGGCACACCACTACTATGGCATAGTGGCTTCAAACGCCACAACTGTGTTACGACATAGGAAGACGCTTCGTTCCTATCTTCGTTCCTTCCCTATCCAATCCCCGGTAAACAGCGAAATCTAGCTTATAGCGTGCTCTGTTGGATTAAAGTATCTTGCTACCTCTGTGCCCCCCAACGCTCACTCTCTACTATTAACATCCAGAATATGTCCGACTGGCACTCAATGTCAGAGCAACAGAAGGATGTCGTTTTCTTTACCAAGTTGATACATGCACTCCTGGGTCTTTATCTGTATCGATTATCCATCTTTTATCTTCGTGTGGCTGACCAGCCTGCCAGGTATGAATGGCTCATCTCTCTCACATTTGAGTGGGACTTCATTTGTTGGAAAAAGCGATTCCATTGGCCGATGGTGTGTATCTCCTGTGGCTCTGACCAGTGCGGGATGTCATACACTTTGCATAGATTTTCTACTTTGCGGGTCGTTACCTATTGCTTGCGGCAATGATCGGAATGTCAGTCCTCAGGGCGTCTACCAACTTCAAAATACCGCTCTCATCATTTTACAGCGCAGTATCCCTTGATATAACAATGTGCGACATTGCTCGCTGATCACCCCTTTTACACTTCTCACAATAACACCAGAAAAATTGATTGCCAGGCGTTGTATACGTTTAATCAGGTGAATGAATACCTAGATTGACTCTTGGCAAAGCACTGATGCCCATTGCGTCCTTCTAGATTGCGGGAAATGCAGCGGCTGGACTCGCAAGCATCAACCTCTCTATACGCACGTCAGTACATGATCATCGCCTCTGGCGTAAATACTGAACCAAATTTTAGAATGGTTGTATGGTCTCAGAACAGATACATCGTCAGTTTCCTAGTCCTGGTTATTCTCGGCCACTGGTCTCTGATCCTCCAGGGTGTGTATTGTGAATCCTAGCTTTATGCTTCCATCTCCAACTCTCTACAGGGCCTCTTGTCAAGGCAAACTGGTTTTCCGGCAGAGGTTGCATATTGGAATCTACCAACAACAGAATTCTTGCCGCTACGTTCATCTACTCTATGTGTTTCGATTTCATAGTTCTGGTCCTCAACGCTTATAAGCTTCTCACAATCAACTCAAAACATCGGGGTCTACCTGGCAGAGTTGTGAAGATGGTCTTTGAAGATGGACTAATCTTTTTTGTTATTGCGTACGTGATCCCAACTTCATGGGATTCAGCTGACGTACCACTCATTTTTAAGATTCCTTGCATACTCACTGGCAGTGGTATTCATGTTGTTAGATTTGAATCAGATAATGAGCGTGACCTTCAATGTCCCTGCTGTCATATCCACAACAGTACGTTGTATGGCATTCTGACTTTATTAAATAAACTGAATTCTTAGCCTCTATATCTACAGATCGTCGCCTCTCACGCAGTGCGCAGACTCAGGAATGTCACAATGCATAGCCCACATAGCTAGTGAGTCAATTCGCCTCTACGATAGATGATGTTGACACTAAAGACCTTTATTATATTAGCAGTGTCTCCTCATCTCACTCAGGTCAATGTGTGCTGAGTAGAGTAGAGCCAAGGACAGCACGAAGAATGTCGGCATTCCAGCCATTCAACAGCTCGCCAGCTGCTGTACATGTTGAGGTGGGTTTTATCTCTTGCTAGTGAAGCATCACGGAGCACTGAATGCATGTCGATTATAGATGGAGGCCTTCACACCTAGAGAGTATCAACGGGGGCGATGCATCAAAGCGCAAAGACTTGGCAAAGGTACTAGTGCTGACAAGGTTGATCTCGAGGTGGGGGCTTCCTCTGCGGACAGCGAATTTTGTGGGCCAAAAACGTAGATGGGCTTTACAGCGGTACCCATATATTTCATGTCGTAGACCTCAAGTATAATCATTGGGCGCTGAGCGTTGTATTGAAGGCGAGGTCACAAGCTGTGCAAATAATGGATTATGTAATTGATGCGTCATCCTGAACCTTTGCTCGACATCTGCGGACACGACCTACGCTCTTCATCTCACCCTTACTTACCGCCAAGGTGCCAATCAAGCCTCCACGACGAATGTAAAAGACCATTTCCTGAGGTACAGAGTCTTCTGATGGTCGTCAGGATCATTTATATAGGTGCGTGCACTTTTTCCCTTGGCAGAAGTGTAAACTGAACTAATTTTCATAGTCATGGCCTGGCGAATGATTTTCCAACCCAAGACCTCAGGAATTGACTATGAAGGAATTCAGATAGACAGCCCCAAGGACGTTGTACAGATTTTTGCAACTCTCGTACGCACGAAAGCAGAGAAGGGACATCGCGTTGCGGTATATTTTCAAGGTATGCATCATTCTCTCTGATCACACCTGGGTGATTCTAATTTTATCAAGTCTAGGGACAATGCACCTCTTAGTGGTTGCTCTCCGCTCTGGCCACCGTGGTCGGCGTCGTTGCTACCGCACCCTGCGCGTACGGGACACCGACTTGCACACAACCCAGGACGATGAGCACCCACGACTACACCCTCAACTGTTTCACCAATACTGCAGTCATTTTGTACGGACATTCGCTTCGGCGCAGTTATTACGACTATCTCCGTCCCCAGCTCCATGAATGAAGGTCTATTTCTTCTTACCAGGAATCCTACAAACACGGACAAAAAAATGGACGTGGCGCGCATACAAGGAGCCATCCTCAAGGAGCCTTCTCAGCCTCATGCATGGTCGCTGGCTCTATTCGCAGAAGTGGGTTCTCTACCACCGGCTCGGGGCCTTCGTTCTTAATTGGTGGGACGCCCTGCGCGCCGTCCAGATGGCCGAATGGCCAGAGAGTAGGCAATCGTTGTGACATCTCTTGCTGGGCAGTTGCTCATGCTCGTAAGCGGGAAGAATGAGTTTGTACGTGGGAAGGATGTATCATGTGCAGGTGGAACTGCTGGCAACGATGCGGATGCTGGTGAGTTCATTACAGTCAGAAACGAACTACGCATGTGACATTGACACTAGGCTCTAGGGGCCGTCGCCTGGCATGCCGACTCTATATCCTCGTCACTGACAATGTTCCTCTCCCTTACTCCGCATATCTTGTTTCGCCTGTCATAGGGATTTCAAGCATATGTGCCTCTTACTGTTCGATGGCGAGGAACCACTCGCGCGTATTGAACTGCCGGTTCCTTTCGCTACCTGTGATATGGCTGACCTCAGCTGTATCGAAATAAACCTTCTCTCTAACTAACGGGACCATACTGTGAGCTATTTGCTTGTAAAAACACGCGAGGCACATCAAGAAGGTCGTCACCCGCCAGCTTCGTGCTGAGTACAATGTGGCTCTTCTCAACTCTACAACTCTCTGCCCCGCTTTCCCCACCGCATATATCATGGCACACCGAAGAACCCCCCCTTTCCCCTGTTTCCCACGAAAGTAGCATCTTCGGTCCTAACAGTGCTGACAACGACTCCACCAAGCTGCCCAAGTACCCGACACCGTTCATGGGGGATAAATAATTCAAAACCTACCTGACCACGGATGGCATTGCGGTCTGGCGGCACCTGAGCCCTACAATCGTCCTTCGGGCGACGAGATATCACTCTCATGAACAACTGGTACCTCAAACATCGACCACCCAACTGGCTAGTGAAGCGCTGTGTGTTTTACCGGAAGCTCCCCAAAGACGCCGTCCTGAACGACCTGAGAACAAGACCGGTGATGGCGATGTCGAAGAAGCACCCGTTTCGTCAGCTGGAGGTACTCGCTTTGGTGCCAGCGGAGAACGACACAACTCTACTCCCCCCTCGACTTATACTTCGTTCTTATCGCCCTTTCACCGCATCTCTAGCGGTCTCTGGCCAATTGCATATTGCGATGCGCTTCCTACCCCCCACGCAAAAAAAACAGCTGCCATTTTTGGTGTGTGCTCCACTCTGAGGCAAGAACCCCCTGGCGATACAGATATGTCCACCTCTCCCTTGGTGGTGCAAAAGGCCTTCCCGTGCGCCGCCTCCGACCTTGCTGCCCTCCGCCCACAGCGAACAAGGAGGGCTCTCCGTGCATTTCGTTAACCTGGGCTTTGGTTAATCCGGGCCGAGGCCGAATGTGTAGTGGGTTCTCTTCTTTGCAATCCGCAGGTACTCATTATTTCCTCACAAGCCCGATTCTCGACTTCCCTCCTGTGCCCATGATAGTTGACTATCTGTCGGTTTGAGGAAATTATGTTGCCCACCTGCAGAAATTGTCACCTGTAGCGCCATTAAGGTGCGCGTCCGCTTGGACGTCAGCGCGTTACCGTCCACGCTGCATGCTTATGCTGTACTAAGCTCAACGCTGCGACGTTCCAGCTCCGAACACGTCATTCTTGGACTTCGGCGATCTGCACTCTTCGCTACAGGTATTTAGTCTGTATCGCTTGCGTTTCTTCATTTGACACACATCTATCTGACCTTCAACAGGTTTGTTCGACTGTATCCGACCTTCTTACCAAATCAACCCCTACCATGTGATCGTATGCTGGATTCTTGATATCATCACTTTGAACAAGTCATCGTCAAAGTCTCGCAGCAACGCGTCGTTCTTTCTCTTGAACTCCAAGACAACGCGACACAAACACGACACAGAGGTTGAAGTGTCGGAGAGCCCATGCATCTGTGCTTCATGTTCGCCGGAGTGCGGAACTGGCTGTGATACGCCTTCAATCGGCTTTCATGAGACCTTCTAGGCCCTGTTTGCCTCAAAGTAGCCATCCCGAACGAGTTCAGGACGCCAGAGAAGGCGGCATCGAAGAAGACGAATCACTTCCCTCAGCCAAAGGCGATGAGGCTTTGGATCGTCGGATTCAGAGCTTGAATTACCGCCATCTCGAATACCCTTCTAAGTAAGCTGATCTCCTTCTGCTGGCTGAGACTGCGTTAATGACACCTGCATAGGACGTCGATGACAGAAGAGCGCAAGAGCCGCGTTTCGGAAACTCGTCGTCGACGGGCATGTATAATTCCGTCCTGGACGTGTTCCAGCCCGCTGATGTGCTGCAGTGCATTTTTGCACGCACATCGAAGTTCTTATTGGAATTACCAATCTACGTACATCATCTGATTTACTATCGCTGGGCCTTGGCGTCAGTTTCTGGTTCCTGGCTAGCGGGTCTGGTTGTCCTTCGTGTATGGAATCATTCCTTTCCATAAAGAGATGGTCAGTTGTATTTCAATATAATGCTTTTCCGTGCGGCTAATGTTCTATGCTCATTTCAGGCTTGGCAACTGCCTTGCCCGGCAATTCGTGCGAGAATTTGACTCGAGGAATATCAAGGTCATGATTCTCGAGTCTATCGTGGTAACATAAGTCAAAGACCATTTTACAACACTTATTGGAAGATTTGCGGTGCTGGAAGGTCAGTGCACAGTGTTTCATACCACTCAATAAGTCTAAGCATGGTTTTCTAAGTTACTTGGAAGGTTTTTGGCATGTCCTTGGCCATCGAGAATATCTTTCTGTGCTACATCAAGAGCAAGGCTGACGGGTAGTGCTCGTAGGTTGACCTTAGCTCTGGAAGTAGCTTTTATAAATAATCAAATATATTTAGCGTTGCATACTACATTCACGAGCGAATCAAACCCGGAGCTATTGTTGACACGGCTTTCACGAAGAACTTGGGGACACTTAAGTCGTTATACAAACCCATCCCTTGTCACTCCGCCGAATCGTCTCGAAAAGATCACAGATGCTGTAAGTCAAGAACTTTGACCTTATGCTTCTCATTTTGCTGATTCATTCATTTCCAGTATCTCAACCAATACCTATTCTTTAAGTAAGTTTCTTTCCTCTGGGTCATCGAAGAGCAGCGCTTATGTTTGATATAGGAGGGCTGACAAGCGCAGTTTGTTCGCCGCTTGGATTAAGCTAGCTGTACATTAATCAGGAAGATTTGTGGACTTACACACTCACAAAACCTCTTCCCCGCATACAAGGCGGGTGCCGTTTTGTGGGTTTCCATGTCAGTAATGCCAAGATATCAGGTTGATGAACATTTCAAGCGAGGGCGAGTGTAACGATGAAGAAAGCTTTTCCAAGGTCCAGGAGAAATTTGCTCAATCGTCTCCTTTTGGCTCATGATTATGTCACGGTGAAAGAATAATACAAGTGCGTCCTCTACATAGATCTAATATTTTCGGAATTTCTAACTAATGCTTATGATAGGCTCACACGAACGCACTTCACCTTCACGCAACAGCACCACAGCCCGTCCTGGACTTGCTTGTGTTTTGCCGCCAACGAGCGACTGAGATGGCTCGCCCACCGCAGATGCCAAACAACTTCCTGCAATACCGCAACTCTGCCACCGAAACTCGTCACCCTATCTGTCTCTTCTCACCCAGGCTGCGTTGATCGGCCCCACCTGCTTTTACGGTTCATGGCCGAAGAATCCCGCCACCTCACCCAATGTTACTTTTCTGCCAACGATCGCACAAATAACCATCTTGTTTGTTACAACAACAAATGTTGCTTGCCAAGCCATTCTCTCAGCTGCAGCTTCGACGTTCGTATCCTACTAAATATCTGTACCACGAGTAGCAAGCAGTTCTCATTGAAGGACGCTGCCTGGAATCTCATGAACGGGCAGACGAAGGAGCGCAAGGTGCAAGTGTTCCTGCATGTCTCGGACAACGATATGTATTCGCATACATCCACATATACTCTGAATTGATTGGTTAACAGGTGTCCAGCAATTCAACAAACCGAATCCGACAAGTCTTAATGAGTTCAGGCTCTATAATCCTCTCGAAAACTGCCAGGAATTGGAACACTCGACTCATCGGGTTGATAACATATTATCGCGAAGCTGTCATCCATACTGATGATCACTCGTGAAAGCCGAGAACCCAACATGTGTCAAGATAAGCTCGAACAATAAGATACCGTCTCATATTCTCCCCGTTGTCTTCTACGGACCAAAGGTTCGTCTCATCCATTTCTATTCATACGTTGTATTCGAATATGTTGCATACAACAGGAGCTTCAGAGGCCTTGAAATGTCTCGTGGGTCACGCATTAATTTCTTAGAGACTTTGGACGGTTTAAGCAGACCGACGTAGCTGGTAAGTGGTTTCAACTATATGTTTCGAGAAGAAAACTAAGCCTTCTCCAGTTATACATTTCCGTGCCGGAATGTCGCACGGGGAGGATCAACTGATCCCCAATCTGTACCGCTATCTGCAGCCTTGGGAGGCGACTTTTAGACACAGCTGGTGTCACATCAAAGGTCATCTTGAGGTGCTACTCAGTCCTGCTCACGGATCTCAACTTCGCGCTTGCTGCGCCATTACGACCTCGCCGCGATGTCATGTACTCCAATGTGGAGCGCGTTCATCATGCTGGGTGGAACAGGGTGCAAATGGTTAGAGGCGGCAAAACGGGGTGAGCATCTCAGTTGATACTTAGTCTCTTCGGGCATTCACTTACACGGAGCCTAGGAATGGTATTCTTCGTTCGCCGTATCTGGAACTACTGCGCTCTAACAGGTCGCGGATCTTATGCATATGCTCAGGTATGCTCTCTCTCCCAGTTCGTTGCTCCTATGCCGATATTCGTTCTGTAGATTCCTTCGCGTTGGTTCTAAAAACTAAGGATCTTAACGGGGTTTGGTACGGTCCCGAGAACAAGATCCAGACACGTGTCAAAATAGGTTTGAACATCAAAATGCCGTCATGTTTCCCTCCAGTTGCGTTCTACACACCGAAGGTCGGTCCAATCTTCGTACCAACTAACTTTTTCTGAAGGTGTTGCGAGCAATAGGAGGTCAGAGGCCTTGGAATGTTGTCCATGGGCCATGTTTCAATTCCTCAGAGTGACCTTCGAGTGTCTAAATCGACCGACATAGCCGGTAATTGGTTTTAACGATATAGACCAGAAAGAAAACTAATCTCCCTTCAGTCACACATCTCCGTGCTAGAATGACGCACGAGGGAGGATCAACTGATTCCTAATCTGTACTGTTACCTGCAATAGAGGCAGAGCTTTTGGACTTGGCTCGTGTCTGGTCCGAGTACTCTATGAAGAGGAAGGAAGCCAATGCCCAGAATAGTTGTCTTACCCTTGAGGATCTCGAGGACAGCTGGGGTCGTGGTATTCCTCATATCAACACTCTTCCAGAAACTTCGTCACACGTGAGTTTCAGTGTCGTTATCTGCTAGCCATTTTCCTATTTTGCTTTGCGGCCCATATGACCGTGTACGAACTGACTGGAAGCAATATCAGCTCCTTAAGCAGTATGTCTTTCCTTCTTCGGTCTATCAGTGTTTCCTACACTACCTTCGCAGTAATCCTTTTTGGTGGACGTCTCAGCGCCACGACGGCAAGCTGTGGCAGCTGAACAACTATCGGGTGGATGTTATTGGTGGTGTGGAAGGCATCTTGGAGCATGCATTGTTCAAGGGGACTTAACTTCCCTACTTGGGAGGCGCGTGATGAGTAATTCATACCAAACTATCAAGTTACTGATTGTCCTTTAGGTCTGTTCTGGGAGAAAGCATCCGGATTCGAAGAATCTATGGGATACAAGAAGCTCACAAACGCTCAATGGTCTCGACCAGATCCCTAATCATTGTTTCACGCTTTGGCGGAGTTCCACCATCAATCGTGTGAATGTATACGTCGGCTTCCAGGTCCAGCTGGATCTTACAGGCATCTTCATGTAAGGTTCAGGTAGTATGACTGCAATTTACCTTCCCGACATCCATTGTAGGCACGGAAAAATCTCAACGTTGAAGATATCTCTGATTCAAATCTTCCGTGCCCATTTGACGTGCCCATTTGTGGCAGAAAGGTAAGCTCTAATATTCTGTAACACCTCGTATGTTTGAGAAAAACCATCTAACGGTACTTCATTATAGTGCCAAGTCTTCGATCAAGAACTTGAACCGCTGCAAATCGAGACGGTTCAGAAGGAGACTACCCATCCTGGAAAGAGTCACAAGGTGAACTCGTCTTGTGGCTCGTTGCTCGTTTGTTTCAAAATCAGACTCTCTGACCGTTCCGCCACCCAGTGGAATGTTTCTTGACCATCGCTTGTTACGGATGTAAGCAGTCAAACTAACTCACAGGAGCCCATTGCTAATGTTAATCACAGGTGAAAGATGTTCTAGATGGTACCACACACAACAAGTTCTGGATAGACGTACAGCTCCGTTTGTGAGGCTTCGACACCCATGGCATCGAAAGGTATACTCTTGCTAAGTTTTTGGACTACTTAAGTCATCCCACCCTGCCCGCGACTACCCCGCCCCGAAAGCAGCCTTGTAGGTGTCCGATTCCATAAGTATCTATCCCTTCCCAAATGGTGTCATGATCGGTATGGATTTGGCATACAACCTATGGTCTGCCTATGGCAAGCGTTGGCTTGAAGCCTCTGATTCGGCAAGCGATGGCCAAGATCGTAAAAGTCAAACCTGCTTGCCACATGCTCCGCAAACGAAATCGCAAGGGTCTGCAACTTTACTCTTCAGAGCCCACGGAACTGTACCTCAACAGTCAGGTGAGTTTTCAATCGAACTTTTCACACAGATGAAGTCAGTCAACATCGCCTAGAAATACTCGGAGCTGTTCTCGATTCAAATCATCTAGTTCGTAGACGATTCCAACGCCTATCGTGATTCGTGTAACGATGCAAGGGGATCTCTCGACCATACATCTTATGACCACCTGTATCGACTGCAATTACCTAGCCACAAGACATTCGAGGGAAATCTGACCACCAAACCCATCAGTACCCATCGAACAACGATGCCATCGGTCTCAACAAGTGTTGCTGGCCAAGGGATTGTCGCATGCGAATGTCAACCTGGGCCGTGCAGTGTTTTGGAATGTCAAGCAGAGTCTGCCTACGTCTCTGACTGCTATTGAGTGGGAGGATTGTACTCCCATAACAACCGTCATCCATACTAACGAACTCCTTGTTTAGATTCCACGCAAGGGCACACATGCACGACGTCAAGAACAAGGACAAGGATGGGAAATCATCGTCGCTGTCGAGCGCGGGTGCGTGTTCGAGCAACCCATCTCGTCACCCACCCTTTGAAGCTGCGCGAACGAAGGGAATCGGGGGGGAGGGGGGAGGGGGTGAATTGCCAGGAGCTTTCAAACAGTTTCAACGTCCATGTGCCACGAGCATAGCACACCGTCTGTATTAGACTTTAATCTGTATAGCACACATGTAATGACATAAACAGAAACAAATGCAACTGATGCAACTGTTATAATTGAAAATACAATATACAGGACTAGAATGAGTTTGAGAAAGACACAGCAAGAAAGACGAGGTAATAAACGTGGGCAAGAGTCATGGAGGAAGAGTGTATATAAGAGTTGACAAGGATGGGGGGGTGAAGCCTGGGACACAATCTAGCCACCGCTCACCACCATCTACCGCTCCAGCTCATCCCCCTGCTCCCGGGCCATATCCTCCTCCTCATTTCCCTCATTTCCCTCATCCATCAACGGAACATCGACGGAGCACACGACCAGCAAATACGATGTGTGTGCTCCGTCTAGAGGAAGCAATGGGATGCTAGAAACGAGACTCGCGCAGGTATCTGCCAAGTGGGTTGCAAGAAATTGAGGCGTCGCAATGGTTTAGGTAGGGAGGGACACACGCATGAGGTGCATGAGGTGCAAAGACAGTGGCGGGTGGCTATAAACGTAAGTTGCAAGAAATTGAGGTGTCGCAATGGTTTAGCTAGGTAGGGACACACGCATGTGCAAAGACAGTGGCAAGAAATTGAGGTATCGCAATGTTTTAGCTAGGGAGGGACACACGCATGAGGTGCAAGAGGTGCAAAGACAGTGGCGGGTGGCCATAAACGCTGCCGCGCACCTTGCACGAAATGTACGGCTTCCCCCATGAACGCCGACACCAGGCGCGGGAGACGAGAGGACAGTGGGAGGCGGCCACAGCCGCTATTGCATGTGTTTAATCCACACAGCCATTTTCCGTGCTTATATATAGGTCCGCGACCTTCCCTACTCACGCCCCGTCCACAAAAGTAACAGACCGGGTTAGCGGCCGTGGCAACGACACCGTCGAGCGTAGTCGAGGCTAAGGAGGGAGTGCCCAACTCGGGCTGGTCCACATCTGGCAGTGCTGTAGCGTTTGGCTGGACGAAGCGGACCGCAGCGGAGATGCAGGTAGTCGCCGGCGGGATATGGTCAGCATTCAGGAAACGCTGGAAAGGACCCTGGAACACCGTGTCTACGAAATTCCGGGGGATAAGGAGGAGGATGTGGTAGGCTGCGGGGGTGACGAGGTCGAATGTGACCCAGGCCTGATCCTGCCCCAGAGGCGCCTGGCATCGGATGATCCCTCTCGCCACCCAGACCTTAGACTCCGGGCTAGCACCAGTAAATAGTGTGAGGAGATAGTCAACTTTAATTTTCCGGTGTTCTAAGAGATGATTGACGGGCCTGTTGCTCTGGAGAAGGGCCGTCATGCGGAACGCCGGCAAGACGCGACCGTTTGGGAGACAAACGCAGCATTTTTCCACCAACAACTCGGCGTCGTCAGCAGCATCAGATGGATAGCTGCGGCCGCGGGGCCCAAATGGGAATCTTAGGAGATCAAAACCCGGGGTGTCGACGGTCGGCGTGATGGACGGCGTCGAGCTGTACGACGGAGGAGAGGTGTACGGCGGTGGCGCCACGGAGGACGCCACGGAGGACGTCGACGAACAGAGCGATGGGGGCGGGGTCAAGAGCAGGGATGTGAGTGATCCATCGTGCTCGTATCCGTTAGGCAGCCGAAAGGAGTAGGAGCGGGTGGTCCTCCACGAGCTCGAAGACGAGTGGTCTTGGGAGACGGGCGTTGTCGGGCGGCCCGGCGAAAGAAGGGGATCATCTAACCATGAGGAGGAAAAAGCGGGCAGCATTGCTGGGAGGGACATAAGACACAAATTTTGGGCGTCCAGGTGAGCCGAGAATGCTGTGCGATCGCTTGTTAAAAACAAAAGCGGCGGGCCTAAAGAAACAAACCAGACCGTTTGAGGGATCAGATCAGTGAACCAGACGAAAGGTTGTACGTACCGCTCCGTGAGGGTGGGGAAACATGAGGACGAGAGGGAACTCAGCGAGAAGGGGCGCACGACGGGGGCTGGAAAAGAAAAGGCAGATTGAAGGGGGAAATTGGGAGGGGGAAGCCGGGAAAGCCGGGGATTAGATGGAGAACCGCGAAGCCTGCAGCTCTCCCAATGGGCTTTGGGGGGTCGCAGACAGGTCGCGTCGAAATCGCCGCATCGATGCTCGGGACGAAGGACGCGTTGTTTGTTTGCCCGTGCTTCGCACGCCAGGCACGCGGCGGCCAAACAGACCCGATCGGGGCGATCGGGGTGACGACACCTGACGACGGCCGTCTCCGGGGAATCCGCCGAGATGCCGAGGGTAAATTGAACGGAATAAGTATCTGGGGTCAGGGCGGCGCGTGATAGCTGTAAAAATACATCTGTTATGTCAGCGTATCCAGGTCGCATCTAAGCCTTAAGGGTTGCTTCTGTACAAAGTTCCGAATGTTACAGCTGGCACTATGTCTATTTTTAAGGATCAGGCCTATCGTTCTGAATGTGGCTGTAACGCCATCTCATTGCCATCACAACTTCAAGACGGCGATGATCACATCAATACTGACCCCCCAGTTGCGCTTTCACGACTTCTTAGGAGCAACATCGCGATTTGAACGCTTCACTTAGCGATGCCCGCTCCAGACGCTCCGCCTTGGGAAAAGTGGGAGCTCGACGCTGATTTCTTCAGTACACTTTCGCGATGGACGCTCGAAAATCCGAAAACTTCATTGAACCGAGTCTTAGACCGGGTTTGCAATGCCATCGAACTTGGGCGAGAGTTTTTTGAACTAATCCCTGGTGGTACGTTTCATGCTCGTGGCCTCGTCTTGGCTTTAGCTCACCTTGTGAAGCTTGGAAAAGTACGTAACCAAAAGCAACCTTTTTGGATGGCTTATTTAATTCAATTTACGCATCATTCGTTTAGATTGTTTCGACTGCAAAACCAGATGTTCAAGCTTTTGCGAAAGAGGTCATCCATTGGATAAGCGGGATCATGTCGATGTTTAAAGCTACTCGAAGTCGTTGGAGGAGTGGTCATTTCACGCGCACAACGTGGAAGAACCTTGCAGGCGCGCGGTATGTTCGTGTCCTCGCGGTTGATTTATTTTACAACCATTTCATCCTTAGTGATCTGATTGACGAGATTTGTAAATGGGCGACTTCTAGGCTGGTGCGTACTTATCATATTAAGGCAGGAAGTTCTCTCAAAATTCTTTTCATCAGTCAGATCGACGTTGGTCATTGACTGGGATAAAAAACAGGCTAGTCGTGGACAAAGAGATTGCTGAGTTCAAATCTCGCATGGCTGAAGCTCGAGCAATATTCAATGTGAGCTTCTTTTGAGTGGTATCCGCACTATCTCAATGTGTGTTTTACATCTAGGAACGCTCAATTGTCAGTCAAGCTTGGGGAATAGATGCTACCCTGCAAATGATCCGGAGAATTTTTGACCGGCAAAAACAAATAGAATTGACGCTACGCAGAGTCCACGCGACACAAGCAGAACATCTAGTGAGTTACTGCTTGAGACAGTCGCCCTCAATATAACGTGACTTCGCAGAAACACATCATTGACCGTCTAGAAGCAGACGAGGCGGAGGAAGCCCGGCGTCGTAAAGCAAAAGAACGGCGACAATATGTTGCCCAGATGCTTTCTAAGCACGCCGTTGCAAATACGACCTATGATGAACAGGGAAAGCCCCCGTGCGATAAGGACACACGCGTCGACATCCTGAAGGAAATCATGGGCTGGGTGAAGGACGTTATCCCAGGTTCACAGAATTTCTTCTGGCTCACAGGTGATCCTGGCTGTGGAAAGTCCGCCATCACTGCCTCCATCGCTAGAGAGTGCAAAGATAACGACTGTCTCTGGGCTCAGTTCTTTATCAACCGCAGCAATGTCGACACCACAAATCCGGATTCCTATTTTCCGTCCATTGCCCGCCAACTCGCTGCACGTTCGGAGCTTGTTGAACTCGAAATCCACGACCGATTGAAGGCGAAGCCCTCCTTGATGGATGCAATGTCTTCCGAACAGGCTACCGCGCTCTTTATAGATGCGATTCGCGTCGCATCAGAGCTGGATCCGAAAACACCGGTTGTGATAGTTATTGACGGGCTGGATGAGACAGACAGAAGCAACCTCAGATCGACTGCGGACATCCTTTCTCGTTTGTTCGATGCACTGTCGAAGCATCCAAACGCAAAGGTCTTCATTTCCAGCCGCACCGAGGACGACATTCGAAATCCGTTCGCTCGTACCATGAACAACGAATGCGTCAAACATCTACACCTGGACATCGCCGCCGAGTCCTCTATAAAGGATGTTTCCACCTACCTTCGGCGATTGATAGTTCAGATCGTTTTAGATCATGATCTGGATTGGAGAGATTGGCCGGGGGATGAACGTATGGACATGCTGGCTATGAAGGCGTCAGGTCTTTTTATTTGGGCAGTTACCGCAGCGAAGTTCTTTCGGCAACAGATCGATTCTTGGGGGACAGAATGCCTCGACGACATCCTCGACAAACTCAATTCGGACGGCATGGGTGACATTAACACCCTATACGGTCTGATTCTCTCATTCACCTACACGGACCGAGCGGACGAGTGGGCATTCGAGTGCTTTCGTCGACTTATTGGGGCCATCGTGGTATTACAAGAGCCTCTATGCCTCAACGATATCAGTAGGCTTCTAAGCCTCCGCCGGTCTTCATCCACTCGTCAGGTCGACATTATCAGGTTTGTTAGGCAACTGCGAACTGTCCTCGTGACTAGAACCGATTCCATCGACGGTCGGACCGTCCCCCGTCTTCACAAATCCTTCTTCGAGTTCATCACAAGCGACGACCGTGTTGAATCACGTTTCCGCGTCAATCCAAATACCTCACACCGTGAGCTTGGGTTCCAATGCATTCGTCAGCTCGCTCTCGCCAGATCCGCAACAACGACTCTCCAGATACCTGTATTGTTCCGCTACGCCTTCAGATTCTGGTCCCTGCACTTGTTACAGGGGTTAGGAACCGTGTCAGGGATTGTTATTGCCAACACAGGCAGTCCACTGAGCCTGGCGGAGTTTCAGAGCATCCTTCAGCGATCTTCGACCAACGAGAGGGCTGCTCCGATATTTTTGACACTTTCCCAGGATAAATCTCGTATCCAAGCATCTTTAGGCAGCGGTACTCGTGCATGGGACATTACCAGTGGGATAGATGAAACAACCGCCTTCACGAGCGACCCAGCTTCAATTGGTGATCACTACAATACAGCTGCCTCTCCCGTAGTATTCCATCCTAGTGGAAGACGTGTCGCTTGGGTCTCTTTGAACGGAGACATCTGCCTTTGGGACATACAATCCAGCTTGACAAGCAGAACTACATTCGACCGTCGCACGCAGGCTATCTCATTGATTGCTTTCTCCCCAGATTGTAAAAGAATTGTATCTGGAACGGCGAAGGGGGAGCTTTGCATTTCTGATTTCAATGGCCAGCAAATCGGAGGTTCGTTCCATGGGCACCCCGGCATGGTGACGTGTGCTGCATTCTCATCAACAGGCCACTTGTTGGTCTCGGGTTACAGCGATGGAACCCTCCAATTGTGGAATATACAAAATCGTGTGCCTGTAGGGACACCGCTCAGAGGCCATGGGTCCTGGGTGCGTGCTGTCACATTTTCGCCAGACGGAGGACATGCTCTCTCCTGTTCGGACGACGGCACTATCCATTTGTGGGACGCACATACCAACTCCACGATTCGTCAACTCGAAAATCTGTTATTTGAAGGGCATACAAAGGGCGTAAAATCAGTTGCATTTTCGCCTGATGGGAGGCTAGCTGTTTCAGGCTCGGATGACCAAACGATCCGTTTCTGGGAGGTGCGAAGTGGGAAGCAAGTAGGGGCGCCATTGGAGGGGCACGGGGGCATTGTATGGTCAATTGGCTTTTCACCAAACGGGAGACAAATTGTTTCGGGGTCTGCTGACCGTAGCATATGCGTCTGGGATGTCGAAACGAGACGACTCATCGGACCACCTCTAAACGGCCACACTGGCTCTGTGCGTTGCGTTGCATTCTCACCTGACGGAAATCAGATCTGTTCTGGCTCCGGAGATCAAACCATCAGAGTTTGGACGCCAAAAAACTCCCTCCACGACGGTTTTGAGACAATGATTACCGCTTTCTCGCCAAACGGAAAACAAACAATTTCGGTCTCCCATAATCATAGTATTCGACTATGGGATGTGCAGACGGAACGGCATGATGATGGCCTGCTTCTGGAAGGCGGGGTTCAACTCCGGAGCATTCGTTTCATTACTTTCTCACTTGATGGATCACGGATTACTGCACTATCATCGGACACTATCTGTCTGTGGGATGCACCCACCGGTAGCCTCCTCGCTGCGTCTCGGGTCGACTCCCCGTCCGATATCAATGCCTTGTATTTCACTCATGAAAACAACAGCCTCGTCACTACACTCAATACTGGGACCACTTGTTTGTGGAAACAGGTGAACCGGCAACTTATAAAGGTTCCTGTTCTTCCAGAAGCGCCTCCTGGGATCGAAGCGTTCCTTCCGAGTCCGTTCTTCGAGGTGGATCAAAATCAAAATCTTGGCGACATTGTGGCACCCCGGGACATGCAGTGGTTTTCTTCACACAGTTCTGAATCGTGTCTGTGGGCATTCATCGACAGTCACATAATCAGAGCTCGAAAGGATGGATCTGTCATGGTTGTTCCAGTGAGTCGGAAGAACTTAGATACTCCGTAAGTCAGTTAGTTGTACAATCTGTTTCGCTTCTCATTTTCGCAGCGACCGGATTCGAGTATCTCCAAGAAAAGGACCCGCAACCGACTTAATGTTCTCCAATGCACTGCGCAGATAGCTCGTTGCTTACCCGACCTGTTTACCACACAAAGAACATCTGAAAGGGCCTTCGTGTAGGCCTCAAGGCTTGAGAACCATCTTTCACTTCATTCCTCAGCACCCGCCACAACACAAGCTCGATTGTAGGAGGGGTACCCACAGCCACTTTTTGCAGACGAGAAGAGGCGAGGTCGTCTTTATCAAATTTAGGTGACGGTCGCGACAAAGCATAGCCGGAGCGCGGGGACAGAATAATTTGTAATCAATATCAAAGCAAAACTTCAGAGCTTCTCGGAGGAGTTCCTCAGGAAGTATCGGTGCCATGTGTTCTACTTCTGATCATTCAAGCAGAGTCGAGACAACCGGAACAAAGCCAAATTCTCATGAATAGCGCTGAACGAACCTGGTTTAGGCTTCGAATTTTCTAGTCTGGGAGATTTATGATGGTTTCATTGTATTTGGAGAGAAAGCTGTTCGGATGTGCGTCCAACGCGTTTGATTTGAACGCGTGCATGTGATTGTCATGTGACCAGAACTTTCGGCAAATTGAACTTGTGGTCTTCTTCAAGTTCAACTCGAAACTGTCATGTTGAGCTCTCGTCCAGTACCGCTGGGCATGGAACCCCAAATCCATCCGTCAAAAACTCCAGGGCGTTTGAAGGGAAGGATTGAGAATGCCGTTTCAACGACCGTTCATGGCAAGGGGAAAGAGGTTGGAATGCGGACCCCATTCCATGCAGGAACACAAAGTGAGTGGACAGAAATATATGTTCTGGCCTACTCTGACGCCACTCGCCAGACCCACTGAAAGACCCGGTGACTACTCAGACACAAGGAAAGCCGGTAGTAGCGACGACACGCCCCACACGGCCTCTGGGGGACAAAACACCATTTCCGAATCGAGGCCGCCCAGAACAGTTTGAGACGCCTCTTCCGAAGCTTTCCAAGTTCCCTGTCCTGTCGCTCCTAGAACCCCAGACGCATCTCCACGCCAATAAGACACCCGATTCTCTGCTTCGTCCAAGCTCAGCGAGGAAACACGTTCGCGTCCCGAGGAGTGCGAGTAAAAGCTTCGAGACACCGCTCAATAATGGCAACCATTGGGACGTCAGTGATTCCAGCATCATCTTACCCGAAGCATCTGTCCAGGAAACGTTGCCTGAGGATGATTACGATGAGATCGAGTACATGCCACCGAACAATTTAGGTGCGATCACTCATCGTCACTCGAGGCTGCAGAAATACTAAACTTATATTCTTAGATCTTCCCTATCAGCCACCATTCGACTTCGAGTTGCCTAACTACAAGGAAGTCGGAAAGACGCTGTGGAATCTTGCCCATTCCTATCCGCAGAATGATTATATTGTACCAGAGGTCGAGGTGCACCCGGACGATGTACAATTATTGGACTGGAATATGCTACTACCCTTGCGGGAGCTAGGTAGACCCCCACGTTGCTTTTCTGTCATTTATCAGAGCTGACATAGTCTTCGGCCTCTAGAAAGCGATGACCCGTTCCGCCAAACCGCGGGGACCGAAGGTCCTGCCGTCACCCTACCCTCGAAGCCTGGGCCGCAGGCTAGAGCTGTAGCGAAGGGTGTTAAACCAGTGGCAACAACATCTAGACCTGCCCCTGTCGCTCGCTCTGCTACAGCTACGCGTGCTCCTTCCTCAGCCGCTCTCAATTCCACGAGGTCTATACCTACCCGACTGGGGACCTCCAACTCCGCTGCCCCATCGATCAAACCCGCTCAGACGAAGACGCATACAGCGGGGAGTGCCGCGCCAAGAATTACTCGTGCCCCCATCATACCAAAACCTCGGACAATTGATCTAGGCAAAACCGCTGCTGCCTCACGCACGGCCAAGTCGTCGGGCACTTCTGTTAGCGCTATCCCATCCCGTCCCGCTACATCCACGGCGACTCGCAGTCGCGTAGCAAGCTCCACGGTGACTACGGCCTCCGTGCGGCGGCCTGCGACATCTACTTCGTCGTACAGGACGACTGCAGCTTCTGTCCCGTCGCGTTCGCTTGCGACAACGACCAAGTTTACGCGTGTGAGCAGGGAGCGCCTAGCAGTGGAGGCGACAGCGAAGAAGAGTGATGCGGGGTCGAGTGATATGATCCTTTTGGTGGATGGAGGCACGGATCTTGTCGAGGACTTCCTGTTCGATGTTTGATTCAGCCAAGGTTCGGGCAGGGACGCGATGTAAGACTGAGTGCCTGTAATTGTATGTCGATATAAAGTTTGTATTTTTTTCAGTGTCTCGTAGTATTACTACCCAGAAGGTAGAAATGTAGATTGAGATGAGGTTTGGGATCATGAACAACAATCTCAAGACTTATCCCATTCTTTGTTTCCGGCGCGCTAATGCGCGAGTGAAATCACTTGCAAGACCAGGGCAAAAGCCTGACAGAGGACATGTGCTCAGACGATCTAAATGAGGACGCGTTCTGCTTGTCTTTGATTGACTGAGGTCCAGCCGCCTAGGTGAGTAGGTCGCGGACAAAATTGGGGCAAAGATCTGGCCTACGTCCGACCAGAAATAGCGTGCAGATGGACCAAATTTGAGGTTAGGACCGATCCAAAAAGCTGTGGGTGAGAGGAAGGTACGATCCACCTCTGCGGACAGAGTTACTACCTTTCGGCCTTTCCTTTATGTAGATGTATGACCCCATGTCCACAGATAATATATCAGTGTTGTCGTTGAAAAACAATGAAACCATTCTTCGTTACTCAGATATCAGCTTACTGCAGACACATCTAGTCGGAAAGAAGCTCCGACGTACAAAAGAACCATAGTGTACAAATGACCTATCAAGTACTGTACGAAAAAACCACAAGAAAATGACTGAACAGTTGAATAGCCACAAGGTCATTCAACATCCTCAACGAAGCCAACGATACCTATCCCTACCCCAGTAGAGTCTACCAAACTTTCCCCATGCTTACTGACTGTAACTTAGCAAACCAGCTTCCTTTAGGAACGGTGGCACCCAAGAAGCGGCTTTGAGCCCAAGCAGCAGAAGAGCCTATGAAGCGTCGAAGATACCTCAGTCACGGTGAGTGTAGTCGTCAACACTCAGCTTACCTTTCACAGGACCATGCAGGCCAAAGCCAAAGAGATTCAGGATGGGCCGTAACAACCATGATTCTGGTAGGAGCAGTGTGGCTCCAGAAACCATAATCACCCCAAAAGCCACGGGGTGGTTGTCAATCAGTTGACCTACCAGCCAAGGGAGAACATCAACTAGGCTTCGAGAAACATAGATGTACACATACCAGTGACCAGTAGAACTTGCTTGATGTGGGGCTTGATTTCCTGAAACTTTTTCCTGGTTTCTGCCTCTGGGATAGGGAGGATCCTGACGAGAACGTGCTCAATCTCGATCAAGAGCCAATCGACCATCTTCGCCCTCTCCTCGTAACGTGCATTCTGATCGCTCGGTAAGGGAAGAGTGAATTCGGCTTGAAATTTCTGGTGAATCAGCGCAAAGTCGGCTGACAGTTGCTTAGAAATTTCTTCGGTCGCGAGGCTAATACTAGCGCTGTGTTCTATATGGCTGCGCAGTTCTTCTACGGCGGTGAGAGCGGCCGACATGGCTGCTTTGAACTCAGCCAGTTTAGCCGAAGCAGCAGGGATTTCGAGAGCAGCCTCATGAAGTTTCTCCTCAGCATAAGTTCTGATTTCATCTCCAAGAGCTGTATTCAAGGATTCTCAAAAAACACCAAGATCAGACTTGCTGAGGCACACATACCCGAAAGTCCTAGCAGTGGTGGTTGGGCTGCGATAACTTCCTCAGCATAAGTTCTGATTTTATCTCCAAGAGCTGTATGCAAGGATTCTCAAAAAACACCAAGACCAGACTTGCTGAGGCACACATACCCGAAAGTCCTGGCAGTGGTGGTTGGGCTGCGATAACTTCCTCAGCATAAGTTCTGATTTTATCTCCAAGAGCTGTATGCAAGGATTCTCAAAAAACACCAAGACCAGACTTGCTGAGGCACACATACCCGAAAGTCCTAGCAGTGTTGGTTGGGCTGCGATAACTATAAACAGCGCAAAGGGTGCGAACAGGAAGAAGCAGAAACGCATGGTGTAAGTGAGTTATGGCAGATGGACTGTCTTGTGGATTTATAACGGAGACAACAGAGGGAAGGGAGCTGCCGTGGGACACTCTGCGATGGAAGGCGATAGGCTAACTCCATCACGAACCAACGGAAGAAGCGCCCGACCAACCTCTGACCAAATAATTAGTCAGAAGTAGGTCAGAACAAGGGCAGACCTGCTATGAGAAGCATCAGTGAAGACCCAGCAATCATTAGTACTTCAGTATTATTTGGATATCTGTTGGCATATGCCGATGCCGTTGGGCCGCACTTGGGCGGGTTTGGAATCTGTATGTTAGGCTGAAGGGTTAATATTTTTTCTTGGAGTGCCCTGAATCAGGGTTATAAACTTGAATGGGACGTACGTTGGACCCGGAATCCGAATCGTGAACGACTTCAATCTCGAGGTTCATCCCATTCCTTTCATTTACCGCGTGCTAATCGGCGATGCTTCCAGCTTGCAAGATTAAGGCCCCTCGAAACTTCGACAGAGGTGATGTCTGTAACAGTTAGTGTATCATATATCATGTCTAATAGTATAAACGGACGCGTTGTTTAATTTTAAACGAGGACGCGTTCTATTTGTCTTTGATTGATTTGCCGACCGCACCCGTGTCCCATCACATGCCATCCTCCCTTTGTTATCTCAGCTAATAATACTATCTATCTGGCGCATCGGATTCGCTAGTCCCTGGTGAAGTCATGAAATTATGGCGACATCGGTGCCGAACCAGTATATAAACCTTTCTTGTCCCACTCTGCATACACAGTTCTACTCCAGTCATGGCAAACACTTCGAAGCCCAAAATCCCATACGGTGAGAGAAACAGCACAATGTTCGCATTTTCAATGGTCTAATCATTTCATGGATGCAGTCCGGCTTGGGAAGTCTGGTTTGAAGGTGTCGAAGATTATCCTGGGGACGATGCAATATGGCAGCCCAGAGTGGCAGGAGTGGGTCATTGGTGACGAAGAAGAAGCTTTCAAACACATCAAGTTCGCGTAAGTTATTGACGATGAACGGCGTCTGTTGAAAAAAGCCTAATGATTCAATTTGCAGGTATGACGCTGGCGTACAGACATTCGATACTGCAGATGTAAGTGCATCTTGATCGATAGGCTTGATCTGGACGATCTGGCTTGAACATGGCCCTAGGTATACTCCAACGGCCTTTCCGAGGTCATTCTTGGTAAAGCTATCAAAAAGCTGGAATTGCCTCGGAGCGAGATTGTTGTTATGACCAAGGTCAGATCCGTTCTTACGCAATTGTGTTTTTACTTACAATATGTCCAGTTATATGGCACTGTTGCACGTAATGGGGAGAACTTCGTAACAACAGGAAAGAACCCCGATGAAGCTGGCTACGTCAATCAGCATGGTCTCAACCGGAAGGTTCATTACTTTCAGCTTTTGCGATCCACAGTATACTGATATCTTACAGCACATCTTTCAATCGGTGAAAGCCAGCTTGGAGCGGCTGCAGCTCGATTATGTTGATCTTTTGCAATGTACCCATTTTACTATTTTATCGTCTTCATCCGACTGACTATTACCCAGGCCATCGATTTGACTATGAGACACCCATCGAGGAAACGGTGTGCACATATATCAACTGCACCGTAAAGAAAGTAGGCTGACCTATGGTTAACAGATGCAAGCTCTACACGATGTCGTTCAAGCTGGGTATGTACGATATGTCGGAATGAGTTCCTGCCATGCATATCAATGTACGTTCATTTTGATATACTGGGACTTCACTCATTCCTGTCTCCTAGTCCATGCGATGCAGAGTGGGTTTTAACCGCATTAGCCTCAAAAGCGTATACTGACAATCACCTGGAGACTATGCCATTACCAATAAATTGACGCCTTTCATTTCGATGCAGAACCATTACAACCTCCTTTACCGCGAGGAGGAGCGTGAGATGTTCCCGACTTTGAAGGCGAGTGGTATCTATTTCTTTACCAGCATCTTACTGAAATCTGTTTAACACTTAGTTGTTCGGCGTCGGATCCATTCCCTGGTCTCCCCTGGCGCGTGGTCTACTTACCCGACCTCTCAGTGAGGAAACTAAGCGTGGATCCACGGACTGGTCAGTATTTGTCTTGAAGCCTTCGATTTGGATTCTTTACGTGCGATTTAGGTCTATTAAGAGGTACTCCGCTGCAGATGGGACTCCCGAAATCTTGAAACGGTCAGTGGTCAAATTTTTCCCACTTTAGTCTGACTGACAAGTACATGGATTCAGCGTCGAAGAAGTCGCCCAAAAGAAAGGGATCAGCATGGCGCAAGTTTCTATTGCCTGGAGCTTATCGAAAGAGGGTATGTATACCCCCTTCTATTGTAATGTCTTAGTCGTCATTGATCGCATCCAGGAGTCACTGCTCCCATCATAGGGTCAACGAGTTTGAAGAATTTGGCGGATATCCTGGGTACGCCCCCACATTTTGTATACTGCTGTCGAGCGAACTTAATGATGTTATCTGCAGAAGGCGCCCATGTCCAGCTTACTAAAGACGAAATCAAGTACCTAGAGGAAGCCTACAAGCCGCAAGCCCCTATCGGTCACACGTAAGTCTAGATTGTTGAGTGAATGAAGTGGACGATTATCGCTCTTGTTTCTGTAAATCGGTCGAAGCTTGTATTATTGTGTGTATCGTTGACTGCCAGTTATGCGTACATCCCGCGCTCACATCGTTATAGATAACTGCCACAATAAAGCAAGCGAAGTAGGACTTGTTGACGTTCACAGAAGCGAGAAACTGGAAGAAGGTCAGTGGCGAGCCTCGCCTTCCGTTTCAATGTGTATGTACTTCTTACTAGCCTTGACAACGAGTGTACTGCCGTTTTACTCTAAGCATCGCAATGTATTGTAATGCTACAATAGGATGAATTATATCACAATTGGTAAGTATTTGAACAGTTATAGAAGTAAACCTTTACCCAAGACCCAAAATATATTCCTGATTATTGACCCGAAAAGAAAGAAAGGACTCCAAGCATGGCTCCTACGCCCTCGATTCTTCCACTATGCCGAAGTCGATGCTAACACGCCCCTGAGCTCGCGCACGTCGCACTGGGTCCTCGCCGAACTCGTCCATGAACGAGACCGAGTTAGTTTCCGGCTCCGATTGAGTGTTCAGCTGCGAGTTTAGTATTCGGCTATGCTGCTGGCTTGCGAAATCGAGGTTGGTACTAGTCCCCGTCCCATCGTCCTCTTCCCCGTTCGCACCGGTGGAACGGAACATAGTGTGCTTGGCCTCCCACTTGCGGAGGTGCAGGAGGAACCGTGCGGTCATCATGCCAGAGAGCCTGAGTTGACGTGTGAATTTACTTGGTACCGTAGGGTTCTGTGGCAGCTTACGGGATAGTATAGGCGTTTAGAAGGCGTTGCAAGAACCCGCCCTGAGTCGCGTAAGGAAGTGTCAGACCATCGTGGCAGAATGTGTCAGATCGCTTCGCTTACAGGGAGCGCCTAGTAGGTGGCGCTGGATTAACACCATCTCCGAAATAACGATGTTAAGATGAAGAACTTACAACGTTGAGAGCCAAGGAGGAGATGGTAAGGACCGTTACCAGGCTTTCATGTCAAAGCCTCAGGAAATGATACAGAATACCCAAATAATGAGATCATACCAGAAGTATAGGATGCCTAGATGGAGGCATTGTGTTGAAAAGAGGATAAGCCGAAGGTGACTCCCAACAGACGTACCTTGCTCAAGAACGAGGTAATGGAAACCCTTTTTCTGCTTCCACCACTGCCCGTTGACATTGAGGGCTTGGACAGTTCGGAAGGTGGTGAACCCGGCTGAGAAGATTTCAAAAATAGACATCATGATGACCGCCGACTAGATCGAGTTGATCAACGTCAGCGTGGCTTCTTAGCCAGTCTGCATCACGAGAAAAAGGCTCACCACTGCGTTTCAGTAAACCGGTTAGAAGAATTGCTGTCGAGGAGACGAGATTAACCACTCACATGGGCACTGTGCTGCTCCCTTTGCAGGAGTGTTTCGGGACCTGAATCTGGACGCAGAAAATTTAGGGACCGGGAATTTGAAGGCATAGGGAATACAGTACAATATCAAGGATTATGATCATCAAGCCAATCGATCCAAAGAAAAGTAAGACCCAATGATTTTTGCCCCAGACAGCGAACGTTCGTGCAGCCCAAACGACTGACGATCGTTAATTTAGTCTTTTCAAGCAAGTAGCACTGTACGCACTGACGACAGCCGCTCTACCGGCAACGCTCAGGGCACTGCTGACAACGTATCCTGCATGACAACTGACGCCTGCGTTAGACCAGTTGTGTTCATTGTACAGAGAACAAATCATACTGAATAAAAATATTAGTTATCCATCTCCCGTGCGAAGGGGAGAATCATACCTTTCCGGTAATTTTATTAGCGATAGTGAGAAGGTATACAAGATTCGCGACAAGCGCGTAACGGCAGCAGACATATAGGACAGTCGAAATGCGGAACTTTTCGCCCCAGATGTACTGGACTTCCATCCCGAAGGTTAAGGCATAGTCATAATAGAGCAATGCTTTAGAAAGCAATGAGAAACAAAGGCTGGAAGAACGATGTCGGATAATGGCGTACCGATGCTGGACCATTGGATACAAAACTGCACAAAGCTAGAATTGAAGGATTCGATCATCAGATACATCAATTCGACCAAGCCTGTGTCGATAGGAAGTAGACATACTGGGTTGATGCTGCACTGGTGCTGACCATGTTTCCAGGCTTCGGAGAGAATTGGAGGTGGGGAGAAGACAAGCCTTCTGGCTGGCCTTACATATCTGCACGCTATACTAGACAACAAGTGTTTTGTTTGGACGTGTAAGGGGTTGACAGATCTGAGCTAGCGAGAATCATAACCGTACCGGCGGGACCGTGGCCATAGCTATTATTAGATATGATTATGTAAATCCCCTTTAATACTACTAATCTGCGGCTTGAGTGTCGGCGACTCTTTAGTCGTTAACCGTGCTATGGTGCAATCCACCAGAATCCCATTCGAAATCAACGCACAAAGCATAGGAAGCAACTCTCTTGGAATACATTGACTTCGCAAACCCGGCGACAGGCAATGCAGGTGAATCTATGCCGCCTGAGAGAACTTACGATGCTGATCCTGAGGAAGTTGATAGGTCCATCACGGGAGTTGTCGGTAAGAGTGCCTTTCAATGAATTTTCATCAATTCAGGTCCTTCATCACATGAGCTAAGAGTTCATACCGCCGGACACCACCTGAAGCTTAAGGTCAAGGGCATCTGGAGCGGGCGTTTGGGAAGAAAGCAGACGCATTCTTGAGACCAGGAACAAACTGTGACATTATTGTCCACTTTCCAGAATCCGGAACTTGTCTAGAACAATATTTCTGACCAAAGCAACAATGGTCGCATTTTCGACGCGCCTTGCGCGTCATTGCGCGAGCCCACAGGGTCTCTGGACAGTGACGGAACGCCACGAAATTGGCATTTAAGCATTCTAAGCACCTCCTGGAAGCCACTGAGTTATGTTCGATTATGACGGAAAGCCGTGAATTTTAGGTACGTTCGTCGCTCTCTATCCTATGTCTTGTCATATTCTCATGATTCTACGCTAGCATAAGACGACGATCGCTTGAACGTGTCGCACCCATACTTCTGACTTGGGAGGTACGCTGTAGTGTGGCTAGGCATTAAGTGGCGAAACTCAATGCGTTTCCAATGTCTCGACACAGCTCAACACGGTGCACCTGAACCACTTCGTAGCTTCAAACTTGAAACTTGAACCGGTGGCTTTCCTTACTCAGGCTGATATCGTCTCCATATATGATTGCAGACTACCATCATGTTCTACACCAGGATCTTAAGGAACGCGTTTTAAAGAGCTGGACGCTAGCTAAGTATAACGCCGGCGCCATTGCTGGTCCACGATATGACCTTTCTTGGCTTACGACCCGCAGGAACACTGTCCTACACAACCGGAGTGTATCATATTGTTGTGAATCGTGAGCACCTCTGGAGCTAGAGATTCACTGCTGATTTGACAAGGGCTTCGGTAGATTCAGCGATCTCAATACCAGCGAGAATGACTCTCCCTCTACTGCCACAGGCTAACGGATCGCCCCGCGGCACGAAACAAGTATCTGTGATCAGGTTTAACATATGTCTGGAGCGAGAAAATGCTAAACAGGATGCAAATAGGATATCTTTGACAGACTTAGTGTTGATCAAATAATCGAACTTTGCAGTGCAAGGCGGCTGAGCCCAGCTACTACTCTTGCTTTGCTTTTGGAAATCTGGGGAAGATCCGCGCATCAAGATCGTAACTTGTTACCTCAACGTCCATCCTTGAACATGTTGGTTGCGCGGTGCCTTTCACCCCGATAACCAGCGGCAACCAACCTGCCCAGCGCGGATCGAACACGACCCTCAACCTTAGATTGAATCATGCACGGTCTTAAGGAAACTTTACCAGGCTGCCGATCTGGGTTTTGACGAGCTGTACATGCTTTGAACAATGTCTTGCTTTCTTCCTCTCGGACTATCTCATCGCCTTGGGCGCACCAGTAGATCTTTTCTGATCTATCATTGTAAGATGATCTCGCGAGTCGCCACATATACGCTGATTGCGTCATAGATCCCTCAGAGTCTTATCAAAGCATGCCCATTGATTATATCAGTGTACATAGCTTTATTCGCCTGGCTACGTACTGGCTGCGCATTGTGCGATCACATTCACAATCGGCCCTGCCCTAACCTCAAGCGCTCGCGTCGTGCTCTCGTCCCAGGGCGAATATCAGCCGACATCAAAAGGCAAGAATAACGTCATAGACATGATTCCTTGTCTTATCAGCGATGTCAGCGGCAGGTGGGCTCAGGTGGGATGTCGTTATATGCCTCCGTGAAACAGAGGCTACCATTGGCAGATATAAGTCATATATATATATATATACATGTTGATGCTTCCATGATGGGGGCGGTCAGGTGAAGAAAAGAAGGTAGATCCAGAAAAGGAAGGAAAGGAAACCGCCAGAGATCTGTTTCGCTATGGTCATGAGCGATTCTACTGCGAAAATCAGGGGACATACAAGAGCGCGGAGTAGGTGATTGGGAGGCTTTTTAAGGTCAACGCGAGTAACGTTCCTCATCAGCTCTGCCCAGCTCTCCCGATCGATTGACACGAGGCTGTCATCGTAGCCGCCTCTCCCATGCGTGCGGTAGAATGTGACTTGAAGATCGTTGCCAGACTTTGGACGCCGTGGAAGCCTGAAATCGCGAGAAAATAGAGCCATGACATCCTAAGCGATGAACGTGGGTTAATATTGCTACAGAGAACAAAAGGAGGGCAGAAAACCGCGTACCTTATAGTCGTATCTCATTAAGCGTTCACGGCCGTATGCCTTTTTGACATCGCCGTACGTGAGGATAACCTGTGGAGGAGGAGAATGTCTGGTGGAGACTATGTTCGGAATCGTGTCAACCACACATAGCGATCTTTTGTCGCCCTGGGGCATACGAAAGATGCTCTCGGAGCGTTTGAGCTGTGGCATCGTGGGTTGAGGAGCTCAAGAGGACTTATGGCTAGTTCTTCGTAATGTTCTGACTTTATATACCTGTGTGGGCTGAGACAAAGGGCGTTGAACAGAATTTGACAAAGGGGAGATCATGCATTTAAAAAAGGCACCCATCGGTATCTGTAAAGAGTAAAAGGCGACAAAGATCGTGAACAGTGAAAGGGAACGAGCGCGGAGGGGGCTGAATGAGATGAACGAGGCCGAGGTAGCAGCTGGAGCCGTGAAAGAATCACAGAACCCACAAGAGCTTAGGACTCGTATAAGGCCATCAATTATGCTGTGGTCTAAGCATCTGTTGAGGTATAGCTGGATATTTGACAGGATCTAATAGTTTGAAACGGGGGGTTACGTATCATGAATTCATGGAGGTTGGACATTGAGCTTACGCCAAAGATAAACGACGGCATTCAGATGAAGCCGGATAGCTTTTCGACCTTGAATATTTAATATAAAGGCGGACTTGGACGGTACAATGGGTGGACCACCCTGGACCAGCGCATGGAGAAAGGCAGAGCCAGAGAATGAGGATTTTCCTATTTGGCCGGAAACGTTGTTTCGAGCTCCACGCCGTTGATCGATCATGGATGATCGTCAACTTTTGATTCCATGGCGCTGCTTATTCACGCCGTTGAAGATGCAAGCCTGCTTATTGCTGAGCACCGAGATCCAGAGGGGATTCACTGCCATATGTAGAAGAAGGACGTTGGGTGACTTCAGGGACAAGCAGAGATACGTCAGATCACCTTGCTACCGACCTGTCCCTGATAGTACAGCCTTACACGGAGCGCAATATATCGAAAGGAGTTATCGTGATCATACACTCGTACAAAATGAACGGTCTCATATCGAGTATATATCGTGACCCCCCTTGAACCTCATCTTGAACGAACAACGGAATTAGCTCTGCGTACGCATTAAATGCCCTCCTCTCCAGGCCGCGAAGCTACTACAACCCCAGACCTGATTCCGATGGACTTCGCAAAACCAGAGCACCTTACAGCAGGCGAACACTATAATGAACAAGCTGCGAGGATAAGCAATCTTATTGACGAAGAACTGAAGGTAAGCAGCCCGCTATACGTGTACACGTGAAGATCAAATGGTCGTTGTGTTGACCTTGCTCAATAGAAAGAGTCTGCGAGACGGAAGGATGCGTCGAGAAGAGAGGTCAAAGGTGTGTTGAATTTATGACCCGATTAACTCTAAAAACAATCCTGGGTTACAGTGATGCTTCTTGGACAAGCGGAGTCAGGCAAGGATCTCCCATTTTGCGTCCCTCACCCTTCAAGACTAACGCATTCGCGGTAGGAAAATCTACACTTCAAAAGCAGTTCCAACTTTACTACGCTTCCCAAACTCTTGACCCCGAACGGCCTTCCTGGCGCCCAGTCGTCTATTTCAATGTCCTCAAAGCCGTTCGCATGACGCTCGATGAACTGGAGTACGAGTTCGCTACCGGTTCCAAAGATGACCATAATACCATAACTGAGGTTCCTACTGCCTCATCCTCTTCAACTAATGGCAAGCGAAGCGAGGCTGCTTCGGGGAATAAGGGGGTGTGGCAAACGGAAATCGGGGACCTGCGGGTTAAGCTCCTCCCCTTGCTGGCCATGGAAGACACACTGGCATCGGAGTTATCTGGTGGCGTCTCTGTGTGCGGGGGTCGTACTGGTGCATACGTTCGCTCAGGGTGGCAGGCTTTGGTGACCCCGAGTTGGACATCTCCAGGCAAGGCGCACCATACGCCTGAGGTGACCCAGCTTGCTGCGAAAACGTTGGCTGCAACGGTGGAATCTGTTAAGGCCCTGTGGCGGCATCCAGCGGTCAGGCGGCTCGTGGAAACTAGGAAACTTAGGCTCGATGAGTCTGCACCATTGTACGATTGAACTCCAACCACGCTCGTGGTCACTTTCTCATTCTTTCCAATAGTTTCTTGGACAGTGTAGATCGTATTGCTGAACCCGATTTCGTTCCGACAAATGGTGCGTGCACTGCCTTTTGGGCGTGCAAGATGCCACCTAACTTGCTTCTCAGATGATATCCTCAACGTTCGATTACAAACGCTGGGTGTCATGGAACATACGTTCCCCATCAACATGGGTGGAGCAACTTATGATTGGAAGCTGTACGACGTTGGAGGCGCGGTATGATCCCTCACAAGGTCTGACAAGTTTGATGTACTCACATCCGGACGTTCGCAGCGCGGCCAGGTATGGGTCACTTCCCAAATCTATGATCGACGCAATTCCCTAATTGCAGCCGGTTCTCATTCATCCTATCATAGCGTCATGCTTGGGTCCCATACTTCGATGATGGTGAGATTCGTCTTTGTATCTTTGGCTTTTCCTGCCCACGCCATCTCTGTGTCGCCGATCAACTACTCACCCACCTTTTCTCCTCAGCCACAGCCATAATATTTTTAGGTGAGTGGAGTTATACGCGCTCCTTTCCGTCCTCTCTGACAGGTCGCGGTTTCTGTAGCTCCAATTAGTGCCTTTGATCAGGTATGCTCTCAGTTGCCCACCGCTCTAACGCCCCTTCCTCACTACCATCGCTTTCTTCCCAGTATCTAGAGGAAGATCCGAAGATGAATCGCATCGATGATTCGCTGCAGCTCTTCAACGCCATCTGTTCGAACAAGCTTCTCGTCAAAGCCCACCTCGTTCTGCTCCTAAACAAGGCTAGTCTCATCATTCTAAATCTAATAGCGCTACCGTTCTGTGGAGGCTGATCATATGTTCCATGTTCATCCACAGGCTGACCTCCTGAAGAAGAAACTTGCTTCCGGGACCAAAGTCCGGAAATAGTGCGTTCTTTGATTCCAGTCGGGTGGCCGCACCGAAGTATATTTGCTCAACTGACATATTTATCTCCTCCGTTGTTGGACACAGCATCACAAGTTACGGAGATCGTCCGAACGTCTATGAGAACGTATCGGAGTATTTCCGATCACATTTTGTGCAGGTGCATAAGAGAAAGGATATCGCGAAGCGCGCGCTATATGTGGTGAGTACTGGTGAAGTACTGTGATAAGCCCCATGCTGATCCTGAACGATCATCAGCATTTTACATCCATGCTGGTATGTCAACTGCTGTCATCGTAAGCTGTAGGCTGACACTTCTTCTTGGTCGTCAGGATATCAAAGCTACCCAGAGTATCATCGCGAATGGTAAACGCCGTTCTAAGCCTATCCACCTGGCCTAGCTGACCTAAGTCCTTTCACAGTGGGAGAAGTGATACTACGGCAGCACATCGAACAGATCGGACTTGCCTAAGTAGCATCCCCCGGGACTTCCATCGTTACCACATAGTACATAAACCATACACTTAAGCTTTCGCCTACATGATAATTTGAACACTGGTAGCTACGCCCCCCAACAACACCCCATCCTCCAGCGTTCCATAACCTAACTAGACTCATAACGACTGATACGTGGCATAAGCTGCTGGCTTGACCTCTGATTCTTCAACCCAAGCCGATACGTTCTCAAGACACCCCGCGCCTGCAGCCCAGCCAATCCCTCTACCACCCTGGCGAACTCTGCACTCGTCGGCAATGCAAAGAGCCCGATCTCAACCTGGCGCAAGCCGCCCAGCTCTGGGCGTAAGAGCAGCGAATCCAGCTCCGCCCATCCGTCGACCATCTGCTTGAGATCGGTGTAGAACTCGAGCGCGATGTGTTCCAGGACGTTCGTGGGCGAGACGCTGTCCAGAAGGGTCTGAACCCACAGCAGTGCGAGCGGGGGGTCTTCAAGTGTGAGCTTTATCGAACGGAGGTTCGCGTTGATGCTTAGGTCGAAGCGGTGGACTGTGAGCGAGAAGAATGCGTGAGTCAACGTGTATTTTGATGATAGGCGACCACGACGTCAACAACGACTCACCGTCCAAGATACCTGTCTTGAAGTGGAAGTGCTCAAGCGAATCTCCCGTCCTAGCGAGCAATCCCTCAACGGCGAGCAGGTCGTCGATATGGGCGATACGCAGTTCACGTAACCCTCTGAAGTCGAGCGTCGAACGTGGGCTGAGCAACCAATGACCAGCATCTACATATTCAATCGTCAAGAATTCAAGACGGCATCGATAGGCTGTAATGGCTCCGTCCCCTGTGAACTCCACCGGCGACTCGAAAGCTGCACTCCGGTGTACGTCAACCACAGCACCTGGCACGCCCGATTCCCCTGAGACGCACACGGAGGCCAACGCAAGCCCTTGGAGGTTCGGAGAGCACGCGAGGAGGCCCGCAAGGTCGTCGAAATGGGTAAATGACCATGATTTGAGGCGCACAAAGGTGAGGGAGCGAAGCGAGAACACGTGGTGGATCGCGCTCTGGAGGGTCGGAGGCAGCATGGCCCAGTGCAGGGTCGTCGACTGGGCCCCGAATTCCAGGCGTTTGAGGTGCGTAAGCATCCTGAGCAGGGGGGCAAATGTGCGCTCTGTAGTGACCCATGTCGTCGAGCGGCTACCCGTGAGTGCCGCCTGCGGCGATGTTTGGCCACCCAATGGGGACCCTTCCAACACTTCTAGCTCACGGATATAGCAAATAATTGAAGGCGAAGACGTAAGGATGCGATGGAGCCGCTTGCATAATTCTGAGGGGGCGAGGTGACCTGCAGCCGGGGTGACTTTGAGCGATATTTTCGCGAAGAGGTGAAGGCGGCTTGTGGGAAGCCAGGCATGGCATACGAGGGAACAGCTGTTCAACGTTATAGGGTCGTCATGGAGGTGGTCGACAATGTGGTCGACGAGCTCCTGTGGAAGTCGTGGGATGGGAGAGCCGAAGTCGTTGACCATCGACTGGGAGGATGAGGGGCGTATGGGACGAGAGCTCATGCGCTGAGACTCGTTGGCTGGGCTGTTCTTGTACAGCACCCTGCAGCGACAGCTATGGGCCTACAGGTATCCGCGAGCAAGCAGACGGGGCTGATGCTGCATGCCCTACAGGTGATCGATATCGATTAGCGATCTTTATGTACATCTATACCTTTGTCTTCTTATCAGTTTCGAGATCATGCAGCATGTCCGAGCCTTGATCATGAGGTCTGAGGTTTATCCACTAGCGCGTCGACGCCGGAACAGAATTTCGGCACCGCCACTTCCTGATTTTTTATCATTCACAACGTCAAGCATACCACCACTAGTCATGTTTTCTATCTTCATCTGAGCGACTTGCTCTGGCTTCCATACAGGCTAGAAGAGACCTACTCTGAAAACCATGCAAACGGTCAACAAAGGGTACTAATTAGATTCATTCCCACAAAGCCTTTCCCCATATATTCACCATTTCACAAATTTCAAAGCAGTTTCCGATTTCTTACCAGGCCCGGATGGAGCCCCATGCATTCAATACTGCGTTGGACACCCACATATCTTCCCGGGCGCCTGATTTGACACCCTGTGCACCACCTGGGGTCTTCTCAAACCCCCTTTCGCCGATCGTGTCCAAGGCATTGCCCTCTCCGCTGGCCGACTGCCTTATCGCTGGATTTTTGTGAAGGGAAAGTGCCGCTCTCATGGACCTTTTTGCTATGTTTACGTCGCTCGTTGTGCGAAGGCGCATCGATGGCTGCTGTCCGAGGATCACGAACCCAGAGGCTCAATGGCTACATGGATGATAATTGGGTTGAAATTGGGCGCTCTTCATGCTGTATACAGCACAGCGTGGGCCGTGACCACACATCGTACACCTTCTCCATGACCACGTTTTGTTGAGACGTAAGTAATGGACCACGCCTTTTGTGTCCCACGTCCCGAGTATGTACTCCCCTCCAACCCACCGTTTCTAGCCTGGAGTCAATTGGCTTGGTCTTGCGCACGAGGCCTACTTGTAGTTATATTCGTCTGCTAGTACTATTCTGAGAGGATAAGACTCCGGTGAACTCTCAGCCATTCATTTGGCAGCCCACATGACCGACCCAACACGTTGAGATCTTCCCGTTGCACAGCACCAGCGCACTCCGTTTCTTTCTTTCTGCCACCGCTCTAGCCTCTCTTGGAGTACGCTTCCGGCGCTCTTCCTCCTCGTTGACCCACCCCCAGCCACCAACACTAAAATATATATAATCTTCGTTTTCCTGAACGAGGCATCCCATGACACTTAGCTGCTGCTCTCTCTCTTTCAGATCCACTTAGAAGAGAGAAAGTCTGTGGAGTGTTCTGTGGAGTGTTCTTCTCTTCGATACCAAATTGGAAGAGAGCCTTGTACTCTGCTCATTGGCTGTACGAGGTGTGCTTCCATATATATCAACTGTCAATACATTCCTCGGCCCCTTCCCGTCCCGAGTCACAACTGGAGTGAGAACATTTACTACGACAGATTCAGGCACTTCTGTGAGAGAAGGTGCATACGCCTCATGTTCAGCGTCAGCCCTCGGTCCGCTGACTTCCTTGTACGTAGGTGAGAGTAGAACATTGTAGCCCGCAGACTTAGAAACATACTCGACAAATTCATACGTCTCAATCCCAGGAGCAATCCTCGAATAATATTCTTGGCTCTGTGACAGAGATAGAACTTAGGTCCTTTTGTCGGGATCCCTTACATGAACGCGAAGTCCGACGTATGAAGACGATGGCCCTTGCGAAAACTGACACACAAGGCACAGAGTCTGACTGGCAACGAGTTCGCTGCCGAAATGAATTCATTGGCAATTCTACTGGGATCCTTCTTTAGCCTGTCTGACGCAACTCGGAATATCCTGCCATGCCAGCGATCTAGATCATAGCGCGTCCTTATGAAAATGACGCCAGCCCGTCTGATGAAATCGGAATATCATGCCATCCAGCGTAAATTACAGGAAGGTATGCTTATAGATCACAGCGCGTCTTGCTCAGGCTGTTACTACTTCAGTTCTCGGATGAGCGCTAGCACGGTAACTAAACTTAGAGGGGTGCCTTCATTTCGTCCAGCTCGAAGTACATAGCAGACGTGCTTTCCAAGGTTAATGGAAGTGTTTGTTTTATATATATATATATATACTCAAGGCCAGCAGTAGAGGGATCATACATGGGCTCTGGTGCCATGTATGGGACATCGTCCCAATTTTTTGAAAGAATCAAAAAAGGGTCCAGGCCCGCAGGGCCTGCAAGTAATCCAATTCCTGTGCAAATTGACAGAGAACCAAAATTTGTATCAATATTTCATGAAAATTCCAGTAAAATTTTGTCTAAACTCTCCCCTGTCCCATGAAGTGTTTACAACATCACCTACAAGCTGCCGTCGGCTCGCGCTTGACGGAAGCTTAAAAACCAAGTAATCTTATTCAATTTTCGAGGGGCCTGCGGCGCCGACCAAAGTTAAACTTGATTTGTCGTGAACAGCACAGAATGCAAGTTTCCTCACAGTACGACGAGCT
>JABCKH010007700.1:0-43947 GCA_018851285.1 Lyophyllum semitale | reverse complement strand
CATGTGTGATTAGTCTTTACTTTGAAGGAACTGGCTACACACCAATGACAACTGTGGCTCGCTCAAAGCCAGAGTTCCTTACTGTAGATCAGCATATCCATCTTCCACTCCTGCTAGTCGTGGGTGATTGAATCGATCTCGACTTCAAGTCACTGGTCAGCAACGCATCTGAATCCAAAAGGGAAGGTGTTGCGATAAAGGAAAACCTGTTAATACCCTGTTAAAAGCTGATAAGAGGGATTAGTACAATTATAAACACCACGTACTTCATCGTAAGCCTCAAGACGCAACGACATGAAGACAGGGCGGACGAATCAAATGCGGTTGGGGCTGATAAATGCGATGTTTATTCGTGATTGACTGCTGGTCAGAAACGAATTCCAGAGGACCTAACGTAGGGTTTATTTGAGAACGCCGAGATCACCGAATCCGACATTTGCCAGCCGCTCTACTGCCCTTAGTTTTGTTTATTTGGATAAAAAATGGTCTTGTTTGGTCAGATAAGATAAGATAATCTTTCTATATATAAAACATTGCGTGGCCAGTGGGATTGTGAATTGACGCGGTACGAGTGGCTGGTTTTAGGAGCCTGACACTCGTCCATGGCACTGCCATTTATGACTATCAACCTTGGACCATCCCCACGGTACAAGACTCATCCTAAGACAGAGGTCAGCGTGATAGCTTTGAACGAGGGAAAGAAGACACAGCTCGGGCGGCGCACTATTAGTCACTACTCGCGGAGAACTGGATATACATACTGGAAATTTACGGCTGCATTCATGTAACGTTAACGTTACGACTCTGGTATTAATTTAAAGTATAACGACATGCGAAGTATTCAGTCATAATGTCATTGATTGCATTCATTCTGGTAATGGCAATGGACAGCGAAGGTAAGGAGCGTGTAGTGAAGTTAGTAGTACGATTGATAGGTATAAGCTAGATATGTGCGGAGGGGAAATGGTACGCGGTAGATAATAATATAAACTGCAAAGCAATGCGAAGGGGACCTTGATCGTAAAAATCGCGCGCAAGGGCTATCTCTGAAGACGGACTATGTATGGGTAGAGCAAAGCAAGACGACACGGGAACGGTGTTCTGATGGCAGTGGTGGGGGCGATATGATACAGCAAAGTTAATGGAAGACATGCTAGGTTGGTCGACGAGTGGGATGGTTATTATGATGGTTAATTGCTGGTGTTGATGTCGTTGGGGTTGGTATACTGACTATTGAGAGGGCGGAGGGATGAAAGCGGTTTTGCAGGGGTATATCAGATATGTTGTTGGTTGTGATTAGGCTTGACGTGAGTTCCGAGGGGAGAAAAGAAAAAAGAATATTGCGGCTAGTCGGCCAGGAGGGAAAATAGCCGATTATCGGCATTGGAGGTTTCCTGGTGGTCCGGACAACCTTAAAGAGAACCATCCATGGTCCTTGTCAATACTGAGGCGCCGCCTGTTCGCTAGAACGCCACGATCTTGTTTGCGCACACTAAGCGGCAGGTCCATCGCCAGCGTGAACTCCTCCTCCGAGTACTTCCCGAATCCGCCGTTGCCAGTGACATCCAGCTGGCCGACATTGAGGTTGACGTCAACTTCTGTATAAACAGGAGGTTGCGAAATATCCATCACTTCCTGGCGCGAAACGACGGACAACGGCTGGCACGGAAGGGACGACGGGGTGAGTTGCTGCTGTGGCAGGGGCGCAGCGCCGAACCCGAGTCCAGCGGGCGGCGGAATACGAAGGCGATGCTTGTACGTGCTGCTGGTGCGCACGCGGGGACGTATCTGCGGCCTCTCGATCTCAAATCCGACGCGCAGACCAGCGCGGTTGTCCGTATCTTCCGCGTCCGCGTCCTCGCATCTGACGCCGCCCTCAAGGTCAACGTCGAAGCCATCAAGTTGGAACTCCAGCTCCCTGGCATCATCAAGCACCTCCTCCTCATCCTCCTCCTCCTCTTCACTGACGGGGAAGAGCCTCGTTACAGTACTCGGCCTTTTCCGCCCCAACCTCCGCTCCACTTTGTCGTACTCGACGTACTCCGACCGCTCTTGAGGGTAAGAGAAGTCTTCAGGTGCATACTCATACTCCTCGCCCGACCACGATGGTTGCGCCAGCGGCGAACTTCTGAATGGCATGGCCATACCCATGTCAGAGCTCTCATTCCGGACTCCCCCGACCAAAGCTTTGTTTAACCACGCCCGCCGGCGGCTACGGATCTCTAAAACATTGTTATGATGCTTAAGATCCTCGGCCTCCCGTTCTTGACGAGAGTTGTCAAGAATTAAAAGACGACGGAGGCGGCTTGTCAACGCCGCCTGCTTCGTATATAACGCGTGATCATTTTCTGAGAGGAAGCGGCGAGGGGACCTAGAAACCTGGTCATGACACTTGGGCAAGTAGTCTGGTGAATATGGGATCTGTCGGACGGAGTTGAAATGCGACGAAGAAGGGGTACGGATTGAACTCCCATCTGTATCCGTGTCAATGGTTTCGCCGTCGTCATCAGACACGGACGGCGTCGGCGGAAGCGATGCGGTAGTAATCGAGAAAAACTCGGAGTCCTCAGGGTGGTAACGGAACACTGAATCCGAGTCGGCGGAACCACCGGCTTGCTTGATGAGGCGTTCCATACTCTCCGTGGCTTTCCGGAGCATTGTTTGGATTATCCAGGAATAGTAGCCACCACGAGGAAATCGTTGAGACAGTTCTGTCAGAGCATATCTGCGAAAAGTGTCGACCAATTCCGAACGCGCTCTCCTACGGCGATCACGCGGTGAAATCGTCGAGGAGACTTTCTTTTGACTGATGGGAGTTGGTGGAGGTGATGGGAGTCGCGAGTGGGACGAAGGATTGTACAGCGGGATGATAGAGCTGTTAAAGAAATGAGTATGAAAAATATACATCGAACGAAGATACTCACGCAACCAGAGTCATGAGCAATGACCTCTGTTTTTTATGTCGAGTAACCTTCATGGTCGAAGGCGGTGTACTCGACTCGAGGCGCTTCCGTTCCTTTTCTCTTTCCCGTTCCCTGTCCATCTCCTGTTCGTGTTCAATGTCAAACGACGACTCATTGACATCAACGACTATCCTCTCCAGTGCCGCGACACAGTCCGCCGCCAGGAGCGGTAAGTACTCGATGGAGCCGTCCAAAAATTGGAAAGAGGTGGCCTGAGTCGAAAGGTCGAAAATAACTTCTTCCAATAGACATACAATGCCTGCCGCTTTGTCCAATGCATGAACTAAACTGGGAATTTCGAGTTCATCATACTGCAAGTTTTGCAGATGGTTTGTCCATGACGGGGGATTCGGGAGGTCAGGCTCCAAGTCCTCGAAAACGACCGAGAAAACTACAGCTGATAGATGCGCATCCTCTAAAGGTGGTAAGATGTTGATAAGCATACGACCCCTCGACTACAGGCAAACTGGCAAGTGCTGGAGGGCTGAGGGAAATGAACCGCTGTCAATAAACGTAGGTGTGTCAAGGGTCTATCCACGGTCGAGACCTCGGATTATTGGGTAGCCCGAGAGGTATAGCGAGTATGTCTGTCGAGGAGGACTTGTGGGGAGAGTCTGAGAGAAAGAAGGGGAAGAAGAGAAGAAACTTGGAGAGACCAGGGCCCCATGAGGCCAACTAGGGCCAGCTTGCCGAAATAAATGATTTCGAAGACACTTCGCGAAACTAGCCAAAATGGGATATGTAACTCAGCTCTAGACTCCTTCATCCCCGCTGTCACTGTGTCGACGGGCTTTCGCGGGATATTATCTTCTTGACTCAGAACGATGCCTGGACTGCAAAGAACTATTTCGACACGCTCAACCAGACTCAAAACGCGAGCGAGCCCATATACTGCTGGCGTGACTCTGTTCGAGTCCGACGCGTCGGACCCTGCATCGCCAGAGAAAAAGGTCGTTAATATTCTCGAGGATGCTGTAGAAAAGGGTGCGGCCGTGATGGTCGCCTCTACAAAGAAGGCGGCAGGAAAGTCGCCTAGGCCAAAAAAGGCGGCAGCAAAAACGCCTCGAAAGCAGAAACCGATCCCACAGATGCTTGCGGTGCCGCACCCAGCACCATTAAGGTGGCAGGAAGCGTGGAACACCATCAAGGAGATGCGGTCGCGTATAACAGCTCCTGTCGACACTATGGGCTGTGACATGGCACATCTCAAAGAAAAAACGACCCCCAAGGTGTGCATCAATCAACTTTCCATGTTCGCTGCTAACACATTTGGATCTGCAGAATAAACGGTTCACGACTCTGGTTTCTCTGATACTATCTCCTCAGACGACAGACCAAGTTGTCGACGCGGCGGTTTCGAACCTGAGGGAAATACTTGGGGGCAGTCTGAGTGTGGAAGCAGTGATTGCTGCAGATGACAAGACAATCGAGGATGCCATAAAGACAGTCGGCATGTGGTCCAAGAAATCTAAGTATGTGACCAGACAATGGCCAACGATTTAGATTAACTCCCGGGTAGGTTCCTTAAGGGAACTGCGCAGCGGCTTCGCGATCACTTTGACTCTGACGTACCTAAAACCCCGGATGATCTTTGTTCATTGCCAGGTGTAGGGCCAAAAGTGGCGAATCTCACCCTTCAAGTCGCATGGGGCTTGTAAGTACTAAGGCTATGCTTTGTCGTTATGCCATTTCAATCTTCATCTCAGGAACAAAGGAATCGGCGTCGATACTCATGTCCACAGGATAACGAATTTACTGGGATGGCATACGCCAGTCACGAAGACCCCAGAACAATCAAGGTGTGTTCCAGTCCTTTTATCTGCATCGCCATTGATGGTTCGTCTCAGGTTAAACTTGCAATCATGGCTCCCAAAGGAACTTCACCCTGAAATCAACCACATGCTTGTCGGTTTTGGCCAGGTATTTCTTCGATTCTCGTCTACCATTCCTCTAATAACCCTCTCGCAGACTATTTGTCCAGCTAGCCCGCGATGCGACCTGTGCGACTTGAGCACGAAGGGTCTATGTCCGAGCGCCCTGAAGGTCTCCACTAAGACACGCAAGCCTATTATATTTTCCCCCAAAGCCTCTACCTCTGATTCTCCGCCCAAGATCGAGATTGAACTAGAGGAAACCGAAGAAAAACCCGTTCTCGATACTATGCCCGACCCATCGCTAGAGGTCAAAGCCGACGAGACGTGGTAGCTGTTGCGTCTACTTGTATATTTTACTGTGCATAGTTATACCATGTCTTCCCAGATGTCATTCAAGTTGTCGTCACGCAGCAGCCATCGCGGCGTCCCAGAACCCTTTCTCCAATCTCGTGCACCGCTCCCATACCTCCCTCCACTCCGCAAATCGTAATGACGATGGAGGGTCCGCAGCCGCCCGAGCCTCTATGAGTTCTGAAAATCCAAGACCACCTTCAGCAACGGGGATCTTCCTCCGTGAAGCAGCGCTGAGACTCACCCAGTCCGATCTTGACGGCGCCTTGGTACTCCTCCCCGGAATAGTCGTCCATCCATTTCCTGTACGGGTTCCCATCGATAACAACCCAGCTATCCGGGAGCGACGCCTCCTTTTTCAGCCACAACCCTACTTCGCCGTACCCAAGAAGGCAGGCGAGGAGCGCCATCAGTAGTTTCGTCACGTCCCCTGACGCATCGCTTTGGATGAGAAGCAAGAAGATATACAAGGATCGATCGCGCTATACCTTGAAGACCAATGTCAATGAGATACGCCCCGTATGCAGTGGTGGCAGGCGCTTCGGGTGTGTTCTCCAGTACCTCGTTGGTGATCCCGAAGGAGGCGCAGAAAGCCTTGTGGGTGGCGATTTCTCTGACGATGTTGATGATGGTCTGCGTCGCACTCCCTATAGCCTCAAACGACGTCGATTTGGCGGCCAGCAGTCTAGTTTGCTTGAGTTGACAGAGCAGTCGGCCGAGATATTTGAACTCACCCGTATGCTCGGGCGTAGTATTTGAGATAATGGTAATCCTGTCTAGGGATCGCATTCGTCAGTGTGGCATCCATGCAAATGGAAATTCAGTTAACCTCACATTATGAAATGAACGAAAGCACTGCGGGGAAGTGTGCCTCGGCCGAGTAGCTTGACAAAGTCATGTTCTACGTATTGCTTCCATTCTGATGCATTGCCCTGGATAAGTAGCTGAGTGAACGGGTGGCAGATGGTTCGTGTGGCTCTGTCACCGAGTGCCGGCGAGCGGTCAATACATATCCTCATAGCACGCAAGGTGGAAAAATTGTACATACTGCGGGATGATTTTTGGCGCCCAGGCATGGAAATGATTCAGTGGTCCGTGTCCACTTCCTATGGCGTCGGCGGTTTGGATTCCGAGATGGGTGTATGCAACTGCTTGCTTGACTGCTTCTTTCACTGTAATCACGCACTAAGGTCCAAGAAGGACTGTTAATACAGGCATGGGGATTGACGCACAATCAGAGCCGAGAGCGAGGCGACTTGCAATAGCAGCACTCAGGGTACATCCCGTCCCGTGTGTACTCGCAGAATCCAGGTACGGCCGAATAAAGATGCTCGTTTTCCTACCTTCGCAAAGAACATCGGCAACGAGTTTGGAGGCGGAATTCTCAGTCTCTCCGACTTGTAAGATTTCCATGTTCTTTGAGAGAAGTCCATAGGGGACGACATCAATGTCTGGATGGCTACGCAAAAGCTTTGTCACGTCCTCCATGGACGTGATGATATGCCCGCCTTTCAAGAGGACAGCTCCTGAGTCATATTGGAGTAGATTACCTGCACCGACAACCATGTCCTCCAGGCTCAAGATTTCGGAAGGCATTCCACGGTGCGATAGCAGAAGCTCAGCTTCAGGTTTATTAGGAGTGATAATTTTTGCAAGGGGGAATAATTCGTCGACCATGGCTTGGACCGCTGGTGGATCTAATAGACTATGGCCCGACGTCGAAACGCACACAGGATCACAGACCAGGGAAGGAACCATTGTTCCGGAATAGTGGGTAGTGAGAGCTTTGACAACGGAGCGCACGTTGTCTGCGTCGTACAACATGCCAGTCTTGATAGCGTGTGCCTCGATATCGTCGAGGACGGAATGAATCTGTTTGAACTCCTATTGAAAAACGCGTCGATTGAGTGGCAGTAAAATTCCCACTGACCTGCTTCGCAACAAATTCAGGAGGAGTGGGATGCACTCCCTGGACTCCAGTCGTGTTCTGGGACGTCAGGGCTGTAATTGCGCTTGTGCCATAGCATCCGTGGGCCGCGATTGTCTTTAGGTCCGCCTGCCTTCGAAGTTAGAAGTCAAGTACAATTGAATCATTCGGTTTGAGGTTCTCACTTGAATGCCAGCTCCGCCTGAGGAGTCTGAACCTGCGATAGTGAGAACGGATCGTACAGTACTAGGCATGATACCACCTAGAGAGGTGAAAAACGCGAGATAGGCGAGATCTAAGATTAGCCGTGCTTGCGAATGTTTATTGTTGGGGGTCCTGGTCGAAAACGCATTGACTTCCTCAACCCGAAGGCGTTCATGACCTTTCGGAAACCCATACCCATACTAAGGAAGACCTACTAGATCTGTTTCTTGATGTGTTCATTTCGCATTGCAATCCATCCCCAATTTCTGTTGCGCTCATTCAAATTCCGTGGCGTGCTCCGAAAACGCAGCGCCAGTCAGTGCCCAGCGGTGCAGTGACGATCATTGGGCAGTAGGTCCATCTGCCCGAGACGGAATCAATTCTTTCGATATACAACTCGAGCCTCTCAAGCTTTGGTAGAATCCATTGAATGATTGACTGGATGGCTATCCTGCCAGTGGCTATGACGATAAACACACCATGGTCCCCGGGCCTGAAGTAGGTGTTATTTGCTAAGAAATACGACCTGTGGACAATACTGAAAGGGCCTATAGAATCTATGACTACATGAATTAGCCAAAATGGGACAGCTCCTCTGGCGGGCATGTGCCTCTAAAGCGGCCAGGGTGAGATTGCTGTCTGCGCATACAACAGTGCCTTGTCGACAAGATGGGAGGAGCATTAACGTAAGTGCAGGGACTCCAAGCGAGACATATAGTGGGGGATTGAATGCAGATGGGCACTATACAGCGATCATCCGAGTCTGCCTTTGACGCGCTTCTTTGGCTCAGGGATAACAATCTGTTGGCAACAGTTCACCCTTTGGATGTCCATTCTTCCTTGATTCTTCCCCTCAAGATTCGCTGAACTGTCGGGATGCATATCAAGATATGTTTTGTTGTCTCTACAGCTGGTCATTGGCGCCGTAAGAATGAGATCAATGCTAACGCTGTGATCCAAGTATCGTTGTTCGGTGCTGTCCTTCTCAAGTAGGTGAGCAGAACTCTCAGTGTTTCTGGGTCCAACGACGCAATAGTGATTATATTTCAATCTTTAGACGCTGCACTGTAGTTATATACATCATCAAGATACCCCAGGTATTTTTGACACCTATCAAAGCGGCGTCGGTGCTGTCAACATGGGAAACCGTCGTGGGGGCCCGCCGACACGGCGACTCAAGCTTATGCATCCCAAATGCATACCACGGCTGTTACACCCTAAAGCAGATCCATGCGGTTCAACGCTGTGATCACTATCATGACTGTACATCACCGCTTCGAAGCTTTAAGTGTTGTGAAATTTGACTAGCCCGTTGCAGCGAGAGCGCCCAGTCCCAGACAAAGTGAGCTTGGTTACATAGGATTTATCATAATCTGACTAGTTCGATACGATGCATCCACCAGGCCACTTGCACCAAGCTCTGAAGTACAGCTTGATCGTTCTACTCCATCACTCTATTTCTAGGTCAACGTTGTACACAGTTATATGTCCTCAGTGGATTATATACCGCGATCAAACTCGAGGATTCTTCCACCAGCTGTGATCATCGCAGCATAGTGTTGCATCGTGTCAAAAACAAGATTTGCCTCAGACGAAAACGAACACACAATGTGATATGGATGCGGTTTCAAGATATCTCCGTCATCCATCTTTTTCCTGTTCCCAAGCTTGTTCCTAACCGCCCATCTTTCTCTTTATATGTATGACCGAAATTCAAGTTAGCTCCGCCTTCGAGTTGTAACAGGATGTCACCACGACACAACTCAGGTCGAGTCTGCAAATTCTTGTGTGTCCATTCTCACTCGCAATATATGTACCTCTCTGACTGGTCCAACAGGTTGATCACGCTGGTCGTCCACACTGTCCAAGCTCTCAAGTTCGACAATACCCCGCCTACGTATGTTTTAGGGGATATACTCCCTCTTTCTTGGAAACCTTCTCAAGGAGACCCCAATTCATTCGACTTGTATGCAACATGCGGGCAAAGCCCATCATTTCCAGTTGCCAATAGCATTGATACGAAATCCTCTTCATTCAAAGTGACTACGACTGCCTTTCCTTTATCCGGCTATGTAACTCCGTGGGTCCAGAGCCTCTCCTCAACTGCACGCCATGTTACTAAAAGATTCATAGATTATCGTGCACTTTCAATGCTAAAGATCCGTAAGTTGGCGTGTTTGAAGGCAGCTCAATAAACGTGGATGAACCAGTGTATTAGGAATGGTGCAACCCTCGATTCAAGCAATTCGATCGAAGTATATCAGAGGGATTCGCCAGGGCCCACAATCACCCCAATCATATCGACTTATAGTATTACGATCACAGGTGATCCGTAAGCTTATTCTTCAAAATTCAAGGTGTACGTGTGGCGATTGACATATTTTAGCAGCTCATCTTCTTCCTCACCAATAAACCCAGCCCCACAGGCAAGCCCAGCGGCGTGGGGGCGACGGCGGCGCAGCCTCCCGAGTCTACCTCAACATCAAGCTCACGCACACAAGAGTTCACGATGCCATCGTTTGCTAGTTCGCCTAGTTTCTCTAGTGCATCTACCACCCAACAGAACATCCTATCTCCAACGAGTAGTTCGTCTCTACCGACTTCCAGGAAATCATCTGTTGGTGCGATTGTAGGAGGAACAATAGGCGGTCTATTGGCCCTCTTGATGGTTCTCGCGCTGGTTATCCGTCATCAACACCGGACCAAACCGGCCCTCGTACCTCTCATCCACGATCCAAATTACACGCAACCTTTAGATAAAAGTGGTACGCTGCATTGATACCCTTCTTTTATCACTCGCACTCACCCAAATCGTCCATTTTGACAGGTCGACTTGCACAAATTGTCAGCGAGAAAGCTGCAGCTCAAAGGCAACACGACCAACTCCAAACTGACCTGGAAGCAAGAAATCGCGCCGCCTCACACCCCGGAAGCACGGCGAACGTGTCTAATGGGGAGTTCGAGGTGCGGTTCAGACGACAAGTAGAAATGATGTCTGAGCGAATCCTTGAGTTGGAGTCGCAGCAGAGGGAACTTGAGATTTGTCAGGGCCGGTTATTTGGTGAGGATCGAAGCCAGCCTCCGCCTGACTATTCCGCGACCACTGGTGGACGAAGTGTCGCTTGAAGTACTGTTGTCTAGTCTCAGAGTATCATCTTTTCAATTCAGAAATCGACTGAGCCAGTGTATCTGCTGCCACAAGTTGAACTCAGACCATAATCCCCATTGTCTTCTACATACCTATCCAGCGCCGCTTCAGCTCCTGCTTGGAACTTGTCACCTACGACACCTAGACCGGTGGCCGTTCTCTCGATAAATCCAGGATAGATGCCATCTTCCATCCAACTTCCATCTATCGGAACAAGTGCTTCGATTCAGAACCGACTTAGCTCGATCCATAGGAAATACTGGAACAGCGCACGCCTGATCAGCCGTTTTTGCTTGTGATCTTGTTTCAGAGGACCATCAAACGAAGCGTTGTTCGTTACGAGCCTGAGCACAGCTTGACGCCTTCGCACGAGAATCTGTCCTCTCTTTCCATATTCATTAACAAGAAACTTTTGCTAGGTTAGCCGTGCTACAGTTCAAGATCTCTGTACTAAGTATCGTGAGTAACATTCCCTACCGTGTATGTGCCACTAATGATCTCACCTCGTTCACAGATTTTCACTGCTCATTCTCTCACCACTACACACACAATCTCTCATTCTCAAACAAGCCTCTACGCACTGGCTTCACATATCTTCGTTCTAGGAACATAACACATGTTCTTGCAGCAAGCCCAATATTTACAATTGATGGGAGAGCGATCATTATCATGTAATTTCATCTCTGTTCTTCCACTTCGCTGCCCATCTAATCACTCCTCTTCGCCGTCTAGCACTTCGGCTTCGGCTGCACGTATTACTGGTGTTACTGCTGCAACATCATTCCCGCCGCCTTTGGCTGTTATGACTATGACTTCCTGGGTCCATGGGATAGGTATCGATCTCGCTGCCTGCGACTGCGGACATCGTTGAAACTCCGGATGTCGTCCAATTCTACGTGCGTGTTGCAATCACCTCTTCGGCCATTCAACCCTATTCAACCTGTCACTGACTATTGATTTCAGACCACTTCCAATGGACATACTCTTCATGGATTCTCATGGACGAGCGAATGCGAGCGACGCGTTGATCAAGACTGTTGCTGAGTTCGTGGACGCCACTGTCGTCACGTCGCAATTCGGCAAAGAGGCAATTGTTACCGAGGCCAAGTTCAATTGTCCTTAAGAAAGGCGCGCATGAGAAGGAATTCAAGGTCTCGCCTTGCTTCTGAGACACTCTTTCAGTCAAAGATTTTATCGATGGCCTTCGTCCGTTAATTATTGCTTTTTAAAAACCGGACCCGCCCTCATTTTGAGTCAGTAATTGTACCACTTTGTTTTCCTTGTACGCTGTTTTGCTGACTACATTCATCGCAATTTGGCTTTGCCCAAACGATGGCGCGCCAGAAGAGCATGAGGCGCCGGTAAGACTTAGTATCAAACTTAAGCATACCATGCCGTGGATAATGGACATCAAGTGGTACAGCTGCTTGGCGGTGTCCGAGAGCGGAATCCTAGGCTTAACACGAGGCTGACATGGCATAGATATTTTCTCAGCGACGTTTGTTCCAGGATTGTATTAAGGGTACACGGTGGGTAGTACGTGACGGCCATCGGGGGCGAATGGGGTTTAGTTGGCACCGACTGTTGGCCTGCAGGCGGATGAGGCAGCCAAAAAGTCATCTGGAAGTGGGATTTACTACGCTCATGCTCGTTGCTAAGTCGCCTGGGCCTTTCGACGAGTAAGCATCATCGTCGCGGAGCAGCAGCTATAATTTCGAACTCCGAGTTGACAGTTCCTGTATACCTCCGCCGACACGCCTCGTCGGACACGCTGGGTGAATTATACCAACGCTTCCGATCCACTCGATCCCAAATATATACCATGGCTATTACACCCCAAAACAGAACTATGCAGTTATTCTCTGAGGCAACGCTGAGATCAATACCGTCTGAACATCACCGCTTCGAAGCCTCAAGTGTTGGGAAACCTGACCAGCCCCGAGAGCGCCCAGTCCCAGATAAAGTGCGCTTAGTTACATAGGATTCATCATAATCTGACTGGTTCGATACGACAGGATATTCTGGCCACTTGCACCAGGCTCTGATGTACACCTTGATCGTTCCGTTCCATCATTTTATTTCTAGGTCGACATTGAAGTTATATGTCCTCAGTGGGTTATACCGCGATGAAACTCGAGGAACCTTCCCCCTGTGCAATCATCGCAGCATAGCGTTGCATCACGTCAAATCAAGATTTGCCTCGGACGAAAGCGAACATGGAATATGTGATATGGATGCGGTTTCAAGATATCTCCATCATCCATCTTTTTCCTGTTCCCGTTGTTCACAACCGCCCATCTCTCTCTTTATATGAATGACCGACATTCAAGTTAGCTTCGCCTTTGAGTTGTAACAGGATGTCACCACGACTCAACACAGGTCGAGTCTGCCAATTCTCGTGTGTCCATTCTCACTCGCAATATACCTCTCTGACCGGTCCAACAGGTTGATCACGCTGGTCGTCCACACTGTCCAAGCTCTCAACTTCGACAATACCCCGTCTACGTATTTTCTAGGGGATATACTCTCTCTTTCTTGGAAATCTTCTCCCGGAGACCCCACATCGTTCGACCTCGAGGCAACATGCGAGGGATACCAATTTCGAGTTGCCCCCAGTGGCATTGATACGAAATCCTCTCCATATTCTTTGCAAATACCTACTCTTCCTTCCTCCAACCATGTATCTCCGTGGGTGCAGAGCCTCTCAACTCCACGCCATGTTACTAAAAGATTCATAGAATATCGTGCACTCTCCAAGCTAAAGATCCGTAAGTTGGCATGTTTGAAGGGCAACTCAATAGACGTGGATGAACCAGTGTATTAGGCATGGCGCAATCCTTGATTCAAGCAGTGTGATCGAAGTATATCAGAGGGGCTCACCAGGACCCATCACACCTACCCAGTCCCCATCCACTCCGCCCCCACCTACAGATCATGGTAATACGGCCACAGGCGATTTGTAAGCTTATTCTTCAAAATTCGAGGTGTATGTGTGGCAATTGACATATCTTAGCAGCTCATCTTCTTCCTTACCAACAGCATCCAGCCACGCAGGCACGCCCAGCGGCCTGGGGGCGACGCAGCCTCCCGAGCCTGCCTCGACAGCAAGCTCACGCACCTTGGCAGACAACCCAACTTCACGCACACCAGAGTCCACGATGCCATCGCTTACTGGTTCGCCTACTTTCTCTAGTGCATCTACCACCCCACAGAACATCCTATCTCCAACGAGTAGTTCGTCTCCACTGACTACCAGGAAATCATCTGTTGGTGCGATTGTAGGAGGAACAATAGGTGGTATATTGGCTCTCTTGATACTTCTGGCGCTGGTTATCTGTTATCGTCGACGTTCTAGGCGACTCTACTTGTCGAAACACCTTGATACGTTGCACAATATCGAAGCGAACCCCAGAGCATCAACTCCATTATTCGTGGAGAAAGACGGTATGTTCATTGCAGTATATAAGCGACCTTCGATGTGCTTATTCGTACAAGACTGGCTGCTTAGGGTCGACGGTGCAATGGCCGAGGCTGCGAAGGAGACTGAATGGGCTCGGTTGCGGACAAACAGCAATCAGACACGTCTAGATGACTCAGACCTGGACCATCACACTACGGACGGGTATTGGAGCCCGGACGCAGTGGATGCCCAGGTCCAACGCGAGCACCGACATGCCCCATTCCAAGCACCAACAATGGCATATGTTGAAGATGAGTGGGAAAACCACGACCACCTATACACCAGTCGCTCCACCAGCCAATCGGGATCCCTAGGGGAACATTCGGGATCCCTAGGAGAAGAGATCGACCTAGCGCCTGCAACGGTTTCATGGGGTCAGCCAGACTTTACCTCAGACAGATCTGAAAGGCAGGGCGCGAATGGCAGTACTCTCGGGGTCGACAAGATGGACGCTGAAGCGGTACGAGAAAGGCGCCAAGCGGAGATCTTGGAACAGATGCGCAAGGTCCTGGAGGGACAGCGTTAGGCAGGACTCGATATCTATAGTAATAGACCACCGTGACACTTACCCCACGGAGGTCCGCGGCAGATCTTCAACAACTTCTTCCATTTCGTGCTACTTCCATCTCGTCGGAAGGCGTACTCCTTGATAGGCCAATAGCTTGGCGCCTGCATTCTTATAACTTTGCGGGACGCGTAGATTGCGCAATGCATTGCTTTGTTGTTTGACAGTTTGAGCACTTGCTACCCGGAATCATGATCAACCCAAGCTTTATCGGCCGTGCTTCGTGCGCTGTCTTGGCGCTGTCGTACGACTCTTTTCACCCCCCATTGACGACGGGTTTTCGCTAGGCTGGCCATGCTGCATTGCGACATCTCTGTGCTGTTGTGAGTGACATTCTTGCCGACCGCCTGAATGTTTTATGACCTCGCCTCTTTCACAGATTTTCACTCCTCCTCATTCTCGCACCGCTGCACTCACAATCTCTCATTCTCAATAAGCCTCTACCTGGCACCGGCTTCACTGGCATTCTCTCTAATGGAACGGCATCTGTGTCCTGGACAACCCAACTCGGCGACCCTTCTTTCATAACAGAATAATCTGACATTGGATTCCTGGGAGTTCGCGAGGAATGTGGACGTATCGTTCAGGAATATAACACGAAAATTGAATAATGTCTCTGGAAAGTAAGGCATTATCCAGCTGTTGAGCGCGCCCGAGTCTCATGATCTTTGTCAGCGAATTCTATTTCATGCAGGCTGTCCAGGTTGGGTCTGTACCTCAATCATCGACGTGTCACACAGTCTACTGATGGAATTCTTCGTTCTAGGAACATAACACATGTTCTGGCAGAAAGCCCACTGTTCACGGTCAACGGGATAGCAGTCACTACCACGTAATTTCTTCTCCATTCTCCCACTTCGCTACCCATCTAAACCTTTTCACTATCTAGCAATCCGGTCCCTTCGGCTACCCTCGCACTAGATACAAGCACTAGAATCCCAACAACTTCGGTAGCTTCGACACCTGCGACGACATCTCAGAGTCAACCAACGGCAATCTCAGCGTCAAAAGCAAGGAGTCCAACCGGTGCCATTGTAGGAGGTGTGTTGGGAGGTGTTGCTTTGATAGCTTTGTTACTTGTCGCCTTCTTCGTCTACCGACGACAACAACAACAACATTCGACCGAACCGACGCTCGTACCTCTCATCCACGATCAAAATTACACGCGACCTTTAGATAAAAGTGGTACGCTGCGTGGATACACTTCTTTCATCACTCGCACTCACCCCCATCGTCCATTTTGACGCAGGTCGACTTGCACAAGTTGTCAGCGAGAAGGCTGCAGCTCAAAGGCAACGCGCCCAACTCCAAACTGACCTGGAAGCAAGAAATCGCGCCGCCTCAGACCCCGGAAGCACGGCGAACGTGTCTGAAGGAGAATCCGAGGCAAGGTCAAGACAACAAGTAGAAGTGATGTCTGAGCGAATCCTTGAGTTGGAGGCCCAGCAGAGGGAGCTTGAGATTTATCAGGGCCGGTTACTTGGTGAGGATCGAAGCCAGCCTCCGCCTGACTACTCCGCGACCACCGGTGAATGAAGTGTCGTTTGAACTGCGGGTAGTTGTGTTCAAGTTGTGTTGTCTATAGTCACAAAGAAAAAATTGACCGGGCCGGCGTATCCGCTGCCACTTCAAGTGAGCGGTCAACTCGGAGTTGAACTCAGTCCATTTCCGATTGTTCACCTATTCCTCCTCTGGTTCGGAACTTGTTGCCTACAGTACCTAAACCTGTGACCATTCCATCTATCACTCTGAAGATAAATCCGCGATAGATTCAGAGTGGCCATCTTCAACCATCTGACGGAACAGGTGCTTCGAACTGATCTATAGGGATTATACTCGCACAGCGCACGTCTGATCAATCGTTTTTTGCTGGCGATGTCTGAGCTCTTGTTATCCAGAGCATCATCGAACGAAGTTCCACGTTGTTGTTCATCATGAGCATAGCTGTCGTGGGGCCGAGAATTCGTCCTCTCTTTCCATCTTCATTGACAAGAAGTTTTCGCTAGGCTAGCTATGCTGCAGTGCGACTGGGCAATCTCTGTACTATCGTGAGTAACACTTCCTACCGTTTGAATATTTTATGATCTCACCTCGTTCACAGATTTTCACTCCTCATTCTCTCACCACTACACGCACACTCTTTCATTCTCAACAGGCCTCTACCTCGCACTGGCTTCATAAATCTTCGTTCTAAGAAGACAACGCATGTTGTGGTAACAAGCTCAACATTCACAGTTCATCGGACATCCACGTAATTTCATCTCCGTTCTTTCACTTCGTTACTCATCTAAACAGTTTACTAGTGAAGACTCCTCTTCGCCATCTGATCTAGAGCGTCTTTTTAGTTCCATCTTCAGAAGTATAGGAGATCTAGAAACATCGCTTGCAAGTAATACTGGTGGTATTGGAACAGTTACAACAACGCCTTCAGTCACTTCCCTCGACCTAGCTCCAGCAACCTCGGTGCCTTTACTTGCAAGTATCACTACTACTACTACTGCAATAATCACAGCAACCTCGGTGCTTCCTTTACGTATCACCGTCGCCTCCCCAAATACAGCAGCCTCGGTGGCTTCGACCTCCACGACGACATCCCAGAGTCAACCAACGACAATCTCAGCGCCAAAAACAAAGATTGCAACCGGTACCGTTGTGGGAAATGCGTTGGGAGGTGTTGCTTTGATAGCCTTGTTACTTGTCGCCTTCTTCGTCTACCGACGACGACAATATTCGACCGAACCGACCCTCGTACCTCTTATCCACGATCAAAATTACACGCAACCTTTAGATAAAAGTGGTACGCTGCACATATACGCTCCTTTTATCACTTGCACTAAAACCAATTGTCCATTTGACGTAGGTCGACTTGCACAAGTTATCTACGAGAAGGCTGCAGCTCAAAGGCAACGCGACCAACTCCGAACGGACCTGGAAGCAATAAATTGTGCCGACTCAGACCCCAGAAGCACGGCGAACGCGTCTGAAGGAGAGTCCGAGGCGAGGTTAAGACATCAAGTAGAAATGATGTCTGAGCGAATTCTGGAGTTGGAGTACCAGCAAAGGGAGCTTGAGGATCATCTCGAGGATCGAAGCCAGCCTCCGCCTGGCTACTCCGCGACTGCCGGTGGACGAAGTGTCGTTTGAAGTGCTGTTGTCTAGTCGAAGAGTATCATCTTTTCAATGCAGAAATCGACCGGGCTGGTATATCCGCTGCCACAAGTTGAATACTGTCCGTAATCTCCATTGTTCTTCTGCATACCTATCCAGTGCTTCAACTTCTGTGGATACCTGCTTGGAACCTGTTACCCACGGCACCTAGACTGGTGACCGTTCTCTCTATGACTCTGAGGATAAATCCGCGATAGATGCCATCTTCCATTCAACTTCCATCTGTCGGAACAGGTGCTTCGAAAGTTCAGAACCGACTTAGTTCGATCTATAGGGATTATACTGGAACAGCGCACGTTTGATCAGTCGTTTCTGCTTGCGATATTGTTTTAGAGAGCCATCAAACGAAGCGTTGTTCATCACGAGCACAGCTGCCTTGGCGTCGTCGCACGAGAATCCGTCCTCTTCTCATCTTCATTGACGAGAAGTTTTCGCCGACCGTTCCCACTACAAGGATAGATCGGTCGCCGTCTTCCACCTGTTCTCAGGAATCTAAACAGGTGTTTAGAACCGATCCAACTCGATTTATGGGTAGTCTCTCCTAATATCCTATAGACAGACACAATCAGTCGTTCCTCCATTCTTTAAATAATTTATAGGTATTTATTATTTTATACTGGCATAGCGCACGTCTGATCAGTGGTCTTTCCTTGCGATGTTGTTTCAGAGGATCATCAGACGAAGCGTTGTTCATCATGGGCACAGCTGCCTTGGCGCCGTCGCATGAGAATCCGTCCTATCTTTCCATCTTCATTGACGAGAAGTTTTCGCTATGCGAACCACGACACTATATTATTCGTGAGTAGCATTCCCTACCGTCTGAATGTTTATGATCTCACCTCGTTCACAGAATCGACCCCGGATGGGGGTCACTACCCGAAGAAAACCCTACAGTGATCTCAACGCTGTCTAGCATTCCAGGGCCTTCGGTTGCTTCCACCGTCCAAGTTACTACACCTGCGTATACTACACCTACTACACCTATCGGCTGCAGGTATTACTGGTGTTACTGCAACAGTTACGGTAACTTCGGTGTTAGGTATCACCACCTCCCCAGATACAGCGGCCTTGGTGGTTTCGACCTCCACGACGACATCTCAGAGTCAACCATCTCAGAGTCGACCATCCCAGAGTCGACCGTCTCAGACTCAACCAACAACAATCTCAGCGCAAAAAACAAAGGGTGCAACCGGTACCATTGTAGGAGGTGTGCTGGGAGGTGTTGCTTTGGTAGTTTTGTTACTTGTAGCCTTCTTCGTCTATCGACGACAACACGCGACCCACGCGACCCTGGTTCCTCTCATCCACGATCAGGACTACACACAACCCTTAGATAAAAGCGGTACGCCGTATAGATACGCTTCTTTCATCAATGGCACTAAAACCAATTGTCCATTTTGACGCAGGTCGACTTGCACAAGTTGTCGACGAGAAGGCTACAGCTCAAAGGCAACGCGACCAACTCCGATCGGACCTGGAAGCAATAAATCGCGCCGCCTCAGACCCCGGAAGCACGGCGAACGTGTCTGAAGGAGAGTCCGAGGCGAGGTTAAGACAACAAGTAGGAAGAATGTCTGAGCGAATTCTGGAGTTGGAGTACCAGCAAAGGGAGCTTGAGGATCGAAGCCAGCCTCCGCCTGGCTACTCCGCGATCACCGGTGGACGAAGTATTGCTTGAGTTGAAGATGATTGTGCTGTTAGTCCAGTATGTATACATACCAATATACCATGCTTTGATAACTGGAATCTTCAAGCCGCTATAAACGACCGGGCCGGTAGAGTATATCCGTGAGGCAGTGACAGGCAGTGACGTCCAGTTTGTCGAAGTTCTTCTGCATAGTACCCAGTTTGCTTTCGTGGATACCTACACATACACTTGCGATACCTACGACACCATGGCGGAGCCACTTCATACGCAAGAAAACCCCGATAATGTTCCTCTTCTTCCCAACGACAACTCTGAAACTTGCGACCCTCCTGATTACGCTCCTGAAGATGCAACGTTAGTCGAAATTGGAAGCATACAGACTGACCCAAATATCAGTAAGTCTTCCCTTTTACATACGTTCATGATCTCATGAAGAATATCCAGATTATGCGGAATGGAAATCCACGGGGAAGGGCTTGAATTCAGTTGCGCGCGTTACAGAGGACGGTCGCATTACCATTTCTCTCGACTTGGCTCAAGAACTACCGGACCTTCCGGAGGATTATGCCTTGAATGTTGAAGAGTTTGCTGTTGACAAAGCGGAGTGGGCACGATACCCTAGTATGAATATTGTGATCATGATTGTGGGCAGTCGTGGTATGTTCATATCCAATGGTCTGGCAGGACTGCAGAACTCCTTACCTTGACATATCTGTCCAGGTGATGTGCAGCCATACGTTGCCTTGGGTAAACGTCTGCTGAAGGACGGACATCGCGTTCGCATAGCCTCACACGAGACATTTCGATCCTTCGTGACTGAAGCTGGCCTTGAATTCTTCGACATCGGAGGCAACCCACAGGACCTTATGAGCTACATGGTCAAGAGTCGGGCATACATCTTCGTTTTCGTTTTCTTGACTCACAGTCACTCCAGATCCTGGCCTCATGCCTGGGTGGGCATCGCTCAAGAACGGCGATATTGGGCGGAAGCGCAAAATGCTTGCAGAGGTGCGTAGTGATCTTTGAATAATAAGATTACCATCCATTGATAATGCTTTTCAGATGATGAACGGTTGCTGGAACGCGTGCCATTCTCCATGCCCGACATCAGGACATACCTTCGCTGCCGACGCGATTATATCGAATCCACCAGCATTCGCGCACGTTCACTGCGCAGAAGCTCTAGGAATTCCACTTCTGTTGAGCTTCAGTCAGTCAACCCCCTGTTACATTAGCCTATCATTCTATCATTTTTACCTTGATTATTCCGCTAGCCATGCCATGGTATGATCATCCACGACGTCCTCCTTTGATTACGCATTCTCATATCATCATATAGGTGCCCAACCGCAGCGTTTCCGCATCCACTCGTCAACATCAAACAGTCTAACGCAGAGAACGGTCTCACTAATTACTTGAGCTATGCTGTAGCAGATCTGCTCACATGGCAAGGGTGATTTGATCCACTTTTGTCCACTGCCGCGTCACTGATCTGCCGCGTCTTAGAACCGGCGACCTTGTCAACACTCTGCGAACTCGTTCACTGGGGCTAAGCTCGCTCACGGCACGTACTGGCCCTGGGCTGGTAGACAGGCTCAAAGTGCCCTGGACTTACTGTATGAGTCCTGCCCTGGTGCCGAAGCCTGAGGATTGGAAGAACCATATCGGCATGTGGCATTCCGTCCGATCTTAAGTCGATAATATTCAAAGGTATCTGATCTTCAGACGTTGTTGGATTTTATTTCCTCGACCTTGCCACCACCTACAAACCAGCAGACGACCTGGCCGCTTTCTTGGCCGCTGGGGAGCCACCAGTCTACATAGGGTATTTGCCTGCATTGATGCGTCTACCTGTGTTTGACAACCCTCTTATAGCTTTGGCTCTGTTGTTGTTGCCGATGCAGCTGCCATGACTGGTAAGCCCTTTAGGCACCTCTTGTGTGACTATCCATGTATAGACTCCACCCCAAAGAGATGATTTTCGATGCCACCGCACAGGCCGGCGTTCGGGCGTTGGTGTCGGCGGGCTGGGTGAGCCTCCCGTCAGTTCCCCGCGATGCCCTATTGAACTTCATCAGGGAGGTCTCGGGGGCGTATCAGTGCCTCCACACATTTTCATTCTCGGAAACGTCCCACATGACTGGCTTTTTGACAACGAGCGTGTCTCTGCCGTGGTACATCATGGTGGCGCTGGCACCACCGCCGTCGGCCTGGCCAAGGGCCGCCCTACTGTCGTCGTTCCTTTTTTCGGTGACCAAGGATTTTGGGGTGAGCTTGGTTCGTTGGTTGGAAAGCACGTTATTGACGTCTTTTTAAGGTGCTATGATCCATAAAGCGGGCGCAGGGCCGGAACCGATTCCCCACAAAGAGCTCACTGTGGAGAATCTAAGGGACGCTATTACGTTTGCTGTCAGTCCTGCTGCAAAACACGCCGCGAGGCGGATGGCGGACCAGATTCTGAGCGAGGTATATTGTTTTGATGACAGTCCTTCGGCGATTGTGTTTGACCCTTCCTCTCTAGGATGGTGTAGTGAATGGTGTGGAGAGTTTCTACCGTCACCTGCCACTCCTAAACATGAGATGTGATCTGGACCCCTCGAGGCTGGCCGTGTGGTGGTCCACGGAACATGTGCGTTTCTGTCGTAAACCCTTTCACGTACATTATCCTGACACGCCCCACAGTGCCTGAAACTGAGCGCATTCGCTGCACAGGCACTCGTTGATGCAAAGCAGCTCGAAATGGACAGTCTGGATATGCATCGTAAATCTTCAGCGATGGAACTTCTTCACGTCATATACTTATTGTCCCTGGATAACAGGAACCAAGGAGTACGATAGTTCGAAACCAGCTCCCGTCACCAGCGGAGCCGGTGCGATCTTCTGGACGATCACGAATTATTATGCGGGCATCGCAGAAATCTTCCAGTACGTCCAAATCCTTCAGCATAGCCCGTTGTGTGAATTAAAATTCCACACGATAGGAGCCCAATGGACGGTCTCATTAGGACTACGACTGCCATACCTCGAGGTATGATCGAAATTCCTTTTCATCACTGGTTTCACATTGACGGTTGACATGAAAAATAGGTGTCGTGGATATCGTTGCTTCCGTTCAGCAGGGCTTGCATAATGCGCCAAAGGTATATGGCTCCAAGGTACGCCAGCCTGGGAAGGTGACGGATTTCACAAGTGGTGTAAAGGAGGCGGGGAAGGTAAGTGCTTTCCGTCTGATCGCCATGATACATTTGGTGATGGAGGAAATGTCTAGGGCCTGTTCTATGGATATTATGATGGAATCACAGGCTTAGTTCGTGAACCCGTCCAAGGTGCAAAGAAGGGGGTCAGTTTATCGCTTCTTCCATACCTCACCTGTATTTACTCCGATTTGACCGTGTTCACCAGGGTTTTATGGGTGCCATCAAGGGGTCTGCGAGAAGCTGTATGTGCGGTTACTGATATGCCCTCGTATCTGCTCATCTTTTCGTGCAGTTGTGAATGTCACTCTGCGGCCCGCAGCCGGTATCATAGGAGTCGTGACCCATCCTTTCCATGGCGCTATGAGGAGCTTGCAGACAGCTACTGGCAAAAAACAGGAGCACCAAATCCGTGCCACGCGTATCAGCGATGGTCAAGAGGCTGTGAAGAATAGCACCGCCATGCAACGTGCCGAGATATTCAGGAGGTTCAAAGATGCCCAGCGGGACACGCAAGCGCGACAGAAGAAATACAAGGAGGTTATCGAGAAGGTCATGTGGGAGGATGCCGAGGAGAGTCGGAAAGCCAAGGGTGCATCTGAGGGATACTACGACGACAAGAAGAGTCGTAAAGCCAAGAGTCGTAAAGCCAAGGGTGTATCTGAGGGACCCCCCGACTACGAGGAGAGTCGTAAAGCCGAGGGTGCATCTGAAGGATACTACGACTACAAGGCGAAAAGTTTTTCAAGTCAGACTGCTTTGGACCAGGACATCGGGACATCTTCTACGACAGACAGCCAGACCGAAGACGTTGCTGCATTCGAGCGCGAGTTGGAGTTAGCGAAACAGCTCTCGTTGGCCGAGCAGCGCGGGTATGAACGCGGACTTGCAAGTCGATGAACAGATAAATTTGCTCCTATCTCTCCCAACACAAAGTCGTGTTCTCTCATCTTCCCTCCCACTTACTCGGATGATACCTCTGTAGGTAATGGCTTTTTGATCATCTTTTTATTGACTCGTGCAGCCCGCAGACATTGAATATATACATAAAGGACTTGAATGTCATACCAGTTGAATCATGCGCGCTTCGCCCTTGGTCATCCATTGTACTCCTTACTATGTGATGCTCTCACCCCGACTACATGTTATACCGCACTAGACATCGCCAATCAGCTGTCAACGCACTCTCCATTCGCCATAATAGTCATGCTCTCCACCATCTGCACCTTTCCAGCTCTGGGCCTGTTACATGTACGTATATGACATGAGTATGTACTGGCGTTGGCTGCGCTCACCGCGTGGTTCTCGTTTTAGGATCATGCAACGATTCATTTTTCTGGAAACGCAGAGTCTGCGTCTGATCGTACCTATCGGGAACGTCGACACAACCGCGTATACGTGATCTCCCCAATAATAAGGCAATAAACTAGCGGGTTTATAGAACTCTTGTTCTCAGTGGCACTGTTACTCGGGCCCGAGCCTCGGAGGAGTCTTTCGCTCCACGCCAGGGAGAAGGGAACGTTGTGATCCAACGCGTTCGCTGCGCACGTTCAATGCGTACTGCGCAGGTGACACATTGGTAGATCCGTGCGTTACTCTGAGTATCGAAGCAAACGTCGCGCTCGCTCTTCCTATTCAATCACTTCATCCCCACCTGGTTCTGCCATTCAAGTTCTTTCGATGTTCCCGTGCCTTAATATCCTCACGTTTCTTTAGATTGAACGCGATCCCTTTTAGATATTCTCGTAAATGATGTATCTGTCGTCGAAATAACGGAAATTGATCATGACATCTCTATCTCTCGCAAGAAGCGATACTCCTTGGATATAGTGCCAACCTCGACATACCCATCATGGATTATGTCTTTTGTCATGTCCTGCTGATAAGTCTAAAGTAACATCCTTGCAATGTCGCGGTTTTGCACATCTCGCCTTCTGATTATTGTTCTATCTGGTAATATATTTCGCGAAGCCATCGTCAAATCACAGGTTACAAGTAGATATCCGGAAGTTTGACATTGTCTCGTTTGGTGAACGTCAACCTAGCCCGATCATCAGGCACAATCACACCACTGAATACTTTGTTCTTTGGCCGCTCGGCCACACCGTCTGGTAACGTCACGTCGTATCTTAGCAGGACAGTGGCGATGACGATCTTGAGGACAGTCTGTGATAATCGCAGTTAGTCAGAACAACTAACCCCGGAGTACAAGGGGCCGGACACACCGCAGCAAAAAAGCGTCCTGCGCAAGCGTGACGGCCTAGAGAGACAAATATAGTTCAACAGGCGTTTAACAGCGGTTCGTTCGCAAACCAACCCAAACCAAATAGCAGATACTAAGGAAAGGTCAGCATTATCCATGATATATCGAGACATACGACCACATTGACATACATTATTAGAGTCAATAGTTGCGAGATCGTACTTGACATCCTGATCCCCTCCAGCCCTCATTCTGTAGAACCGGAATGGATCGAATTTTTGGGGGTCTGGGTAGATTTTTGGATCCAGATGCACAGCAAGATTGATGACAGAAACCATCGTGTCTGCAGGAATAGCGATTCCATCAGGGAATGCGGCATCTTGAACAGTCCTCCGCTCATGAGAAACTAGAAACAATCAGAAACGTAAGGAGACAAGTCTACGACACCCTGTCAACTTACAAATGGTTACGCCATGCAGACGCCCGGCCTCTCGAAGAAGACTGTCGAGACGCAAACATTTTGAGAGAGCTGATTTTGACCATTGTCCTTCTTGTGAAAAGACGGCTTCTACCTCGCTTCGAATCAAGTCAACATCTGAAGGACTCATAGCAGCTAGCTCGAACAGTGCTTGTGTGACGACGATGGACCTATGTCGTGAGGAACAATTGTTAGTCGGATGAATGATGCAGACACTCATTCTGTGCACTAACAATGTATGAATAGAACCGAAGTCCAGAGCTATGACACGCATAGTGAGTTGCTCGGCATTCTCTCCTGACGCTGCAATGAGAGCTTCAACTATAGTCGCCTGCAAGCAGCGATGAATTGTCAGAACCGAGGCCAGATCAGTACATGCTTTGCTTACAGACTGTTTTCCCTCTTCACGCTGCTTGATGTACCTTTCTAGATGAGGCCGGAGATGTCTTGCAGGCTCTTTCTTGCCTCCAAACAATGCCGCCATCAACGCATAAACAGATCTAGATATAGCACCGTTATGATCAGGCCCTGAACGCAGAGTACAGCCCGTACGATTTCATGGATTTAGGGAATAACTTGAGGACCATCCCGTACATTATGAAGGTTTGAGCATATCGAATGGCAGCACGGATATAGTCTTGGTCCCGACATAGTTCAGGTCCAACGAATGACCGGTTGACCACTCGGGCGATCATGCTTGTCATTGAATGGAACAGTGGAACGGAGACTGATAACGAGAATGAGTATAATCTAGTTGCACACGGAGAAGAACGCAAATTGTACCACGTTTGCTCTCAGCTGACGGCAAGGCGGCATCGAGGGCCAAAACCGTTTCTTCAACGATATCCGGTATGTAGTTATCGATTTCGCGCGTGACTTCGTTAAGTAAAACACCGATCGCGTAAGGGTTCTTCAATTGGTGAGGGTCCAACGTATAATCGAGTTGCGTTGCCTATGGAAGACGCGTTCAGATATCGAGGAGCCACAGTTACGAGCTTCACCTACCTCCTGTATAGCAGCTTTCGTGCTAAACTGCGGCGCAGCCAAATGTCAGAGCCAAATCTTCCAAAGTACATTGGTTTGACGTACAACACTATCATCGCTTTTGCGCAGAAAATCAATGTACTCCGGACCAGCGACCAAGATCGCACCGTTTATAAGGGTAGGCATGATGAAAGGACGTCCATTGTATTTTGAGATCGCATCTTGCATGCACTCCACTGAGTGAAATGTGTAGCGTATTGAGGTATAGTAGTATCCCAAGACCCCCGCTGGACCATAGCAAGGCAAATGTGCAGTTCTACGTTTCCAGACAAAGTAACGATAGAGGATGCGAGTCACATAGACGAGGGGAAGCACAAGGAAAGCGGTGCCTAGCATGATTCTGTACACCTAAGATGCTTAGATCAGTAGGTAATATACAATCATCACAACGGAGTGCCCACTGCCCACTCACCTGTCACAGGGCCCTCAGAACAAAAACACCTTGTCGAGAACCCAACAGAAAAGATCATGGAAGCACGTTGGAATGAACCCTAATGAACCAGGTTCAGAAGGTTTTGATCAAGTCACGACACTGCAAGACTTGAACGAACCGAGAGAACGAACCACTCGCATGGCGTGGTGCCGAACCACAACTTGGTAGAAATCTAGAGTGACGATAGATCAAAAGCAGATAACATCCGTAAATAAAATGGCAATCTGCAGTTATCCCCAGAAGTAGAAACAAATCAGATCGATGATACCCATAGCAGTGACAACAAAGAGATAGGACGAGGTAGGTAACATAGAATCGAATCTGGGCAGAGGTCCGTAGGGTATAGAGGTCCATAACCGCACACAGAAGATATGTAGCAAAATGAATGGTGGATTACCTATCGAAACACTAGTCGTGATTACCTGCCGCCGTCTCGGCCTTGAACCACTGAAATAGTTGGATATTGAGAATTAGGCCACTTTAATAAGAAGATCAACTAACCTCCATAGTTTTCTGAATGCCCTCGCGAACTCCGACCTCGGGCTCGTAACCAAGCACCTTTTTCGCTTTGGCGCTGTTGAAATACATAGTCGCTGTTGCAAATGTAACGGTGTAGGGCGTAAGCGTTTGCTCCTTACTGCCTTTCAACCAGCCCACGAATTTCATTATATAGGCTAGAAGCATAGCTAGGGCGCGAGGAATGACGACCGGCTTCTTCTCATTCTTTGGATGATCAGGAAATATGGCATCGAAGCCGCTCCAAAAAGCGCGCATGAAGTCCCAGAAAGGCCAAGGGTCGTTGTTACTGATGAAGAAAACCTGTCCAGCGACTTCGTCCGAGACATGCAGTTTGTCGGCAGCGAGAGTGATGGCGAGGGTGATGTTTGTAACATAAGTTTTGTCGAAAAGGTTTTTGTTGTTACCGAGTTGGACATGGGTCATGTCTCGTTTCCAGGACTCGTAAGTGCCAACGAGGGTCTCGGGATCTCCTGGCCTGGAGGAAGATGTTAGAGGGTGTAGAATAAAGAGAGCATCGAACGGAGCACCCAAACACGCCGCAAGGCCTAATGCACACGGTCTTCAGCTCTTTGCCATTGGCATCAAGGACTAGCTTTTCGGCCATGGCTCTCGACTCCGTATAAGAGTCCAGATGTTTTCTTGGATACGGCAAACTTTCATCACCGTTGACAATGTCGCTGCCGTCGAAGACAACGCCAGAAGAACCGTGGTAGATGAGTTTGCGGACACCGGATGCTTTTGCAGCTGCTATCACATTTTTCGTGCCTTCAACATTGACCTGATAGAAGATTTGGAGGTTGTCCCGATTGCGGATAGACAGCGGCGAGATGGTGTGTATAACACAAGTCGCTCCGCTCTGTGCAAGTGATTCAATATGAAAGCTACAGTATTAATTGAAGGAATCTTGCGTACCTTCTGAATAGCACTAGAAATCTGCTCAGGAACAGTGATCTCGCCAGAGTAAAACGGCACGTCAACATGTTTTTGAGACGTGTCGAATACAGAGACAATATCCCCCCGTGCTTTCAGGCGCTCGACAACGTGTCTGCCGACAAAAACATCCCCACCGAGGACAAGGTATACATCCTTCGAGGTCGTCATTTTGGTGGATCGACAGGGTTGAACCTAGAGGAGTGAAAGTGGAAATTAGACGCACTAAAAACCCGTAGCATCATGCCAGCGTGACAGAAAAGACGCCCACGCCATGCCAGTGGGCACATCGAGAGGAAGATAACATAACATTTCAAAATATTGAACATCAACTTCATAATCCGATCGTATCTTCGTAATGAACCGGTGACCCTGGACCCAACATTTCCTGATTCACGCGTACCCGGGGCTGCCTCATTAGACCATACTTGCTCATGTATCTTCCGTGATGAGTCACTAGTCCAAGCCTCAAACCAAGCCGAGCCCACGAACCCGAAACCCGCACCCTACAGGCTACATAGGCCATCTATACCTCCAGGTGTCGTATTTAACAAGACTTTGTTACTGTGCTTGACTTGCAATTTGACTGAACTCAGAGCTGATCCGAATCGGTGGGTGTCATGATGCTTCAAAGCCTTCATGACTGACCGATCTCCGTTTGTAGTGCCATGATACCGTTCTACAGACACGATTACATTGGATCGCGATATCAGCCAGTTCTCAGCGAACTCATTCCAGTTGCTGCTGCCTATGCCTTCACGTATATCGCCTTGCAAGATCGGGTCTTTCGCCAGACGCTTCAGCGGAGCCCTTCTATTCGCTACCATTATGCCTCATTCCTCGTCATATTTGAACTCGGCTGCCTGACGTACAGGTTGTCGGATTCACCGACCCTTCCCCAGGGTGTAACCGCCAAAGTCTTGACAGGTTGTGGTGCAGCTGGGTAAGTATGTCGGCCGTTCCTTCGACGCGTTCGATCTGATGCTCGTGCGTGGCCAGGATGTTCGTCTGCGTATCGGCTGGGAAATCTTTCGTGAGTTCTCGAGAACTTTATTTTTCGATCTCGTTTAACACCATTGCACAGAGTATGACGGACTTTCTCTTCGAGCCGTCTTTGTGGCACTTTCAATATATTGCTACGATTGTTACTCTCTTGCTCCCGCTGTTTGGTATGCGCGCTCATCAGCAAAATTTATTCTCTATCTGACACAACCTTTCAGGCAATGTATTCCTGCGTACGTTTTCCAGTCTGGTCCTTTACAGTAATTGATATTAATCAACCTTTTCTCCAGCCTGCACTTATGCAGTCTTATGTTGTGAGCCTCTGTATGACGCAATTAGAACCTGGTGGAGGATAATGAAGGGCCATAGCTAACTAATGTATATGTATTTGTATAGACGAGTGTATGTATCATAGTTGTTTGATTCGTTGCTGCGAAACTTGAATAACCAGAGAACTTCGGCGCGGTTCAGACAACCATGGGCTGAGGATTGAAGATGAGCATCCTCATTTCTTCGATGACATAATAAATAAATAAATCTACAACGCGTCCATGGGTCGCTTCCGTCATGTATCGTCATTGGTGCAAAACCCCAGGGAATGTCACAGTGATCGGGGTTTGCGCTCGTCTTCTTATGATCACCTCCATGTCTCCCACTGGTTTGACAGTCCCAAAGCTCGGGGAGCTCAGATGAAGCTGAGGAATGCACTCTCCATCCTGAATCTCGAAGCTGTAACGTTGAATGACGCAGCTGATCAAAGACAGGATCTCTCGGACCGCGAAAAACCGCCCTGGGCATATCGTTGGTGCGTTTCCGAACGGTCGCAGATGCTTGATGCTTCCGCGAATAGAAGACGCACTGGATTTGCGAATGAATCTGTCAGGAACAAATTGATCGACATCCGGTCCCCAGATATCCTGGTCAAAGTGTTGCAGGCGAGCAGGACACAGAACCACGCCGCCTTTTAGGAGCGTGTATCCGGAGATGATTGTGTCTTCTACGACCAGGCGAGCGACAGTCGCAGATGACGTGAAGCGAAGGGCTTCGTGGTATGTAGAATGAAGAAGAGGACAATGATTTTCGTCCAAAATGTGATCAAGGTCTATCAATTTGGGGGTGCTGCTTTCGAATGCGGCTGAGATCTCTTGTCGCAAGTGATTTATCAATCCGGGGATTGACACGATGTGGGCCAACATCCAGAAAGCAAGATTGTTTGGGTTGCTTTCAAGCCTATGGCGATGCGTCAGGAACCGACAGACGGCGGATGTAAGGCAGCTTTGATACGTACGCGTGCCAAAATCCAAATGAGGTTATCCCGACGTCGTGATCAGCTTGGCCGACGTCCGCTGATAGGTTCTCAGTCTCCTCAACCCACCACGCAGCCTTTTGGTCGCTATTATGTCGATCGCGATGTCGAGCTCCAAATGCCTCGTGGATGCGCGCTCGATTGGACCACGCGCGTCTAGTAAGAAGGCGAGGAAGTCCCAACGCAAAGAGGAAGAAACCATCTTCAAAGTAACGATTTCGATCCAATAATCCTTTGTCATACTCGAGAAGCTGTGGTCCCATCATGGCATGACTGGAGCTGGTTCCTGCAAGCTCGTATGTCCACAAGAATAGAGGCACACGTAACTCGCCCAGGTCGCGCAAACTATCATCAATGGTGTCGAGTTCTCTTTGAAGATATATTAAGAACGATTCAGTGAATTGGTCCAACGATGATCCTTCCTTTAACCCGCCACGGACAATCACCATGCTGCTATCATAGATGCTTGTATGTGGCCCATCGGCGTCTTGCTTCAAAACGCTAAGGCCGTGCTTTGATATTCCAAGAATTTGCGGAAGCGCCCAGTCCAGAAATGGTCCATAGGCCAGCCGCGTCTTTTCTTTACAGACAGCGTTCGTATCCTTCTGAGACATGACAAGCTACAAGGGGACAGTCCTTAGGCTTGGCGCAAAATAAACGATAGAATTAAAACACTTACATAGATACGCTGCCCCATTAAGTCCAAGGAGACGGGCCTGTTGTCGGGGGAGAATTTCCTGATCGCGGCGTCAGCAATAACATCGCAAAATCGGGATAGGTCGAACTTTATGGCTTTATACAATGTCTCCAGGGCGAAAGCGTATCTAAACGCATGGCGGAAGATCGGCAGGGACGAGGGAAGGAGTGGCGGTTCATTCAAGTCGCTGGAGTTGTGGGATTTGATCTTCCTTAATACTAGGACAAGCGCGAAGGCTGCGAAAGCGGCGGCGATGGCGATGAACATAATTACAAGTCTTGTTTTTCGATAGAAGACAGCAGTGTAAAGTACTCCGCGTTCTTATATGAGGTGATGGAGCAAGTTATATCTGACATAGCGGGCTAGTAGCTGATTTTTGTCGCATGCCAATTTTCGAGTACTCTCCGTCCGTGCTGACCACAAACCATTCCGATCGATCTGGTGAACCAGCGCGGCAGAGGTGGAGTCCAATTTGAACTTCTTTCGAACAGCCGTCTCCGAGCGCGGTTGACATCATATGCATTCCACGAATGGTGAACTCTGGACCTCCGGTTCCCTCAAACTTCCGATGGCATCCACCGATCAGAAGACTGATTGCGGAATTCTCGGCCAATTCAACCGTGCAGTGACTCCTGTATGTCATAAGTGCTGTACATGACGAGCCACGGGCAAGTCGCCGAACGCCAGAAATGCGGGATCCAAAGCCTCGGGAGCACAAGATAAAGGATCATGTTACCCAGCTATTAAGTATCAGGGGTCGAGGTGTTAATCAATTCAAATCGAACCAGTACCCTTTGACGTCCGCCTTGAATGTGTTTGGTATAGGGCCTAGGCAACAGTATGGATAGTCCACCAGTTTTGCAGCACTGTCAGCTGGTCGAAAAGCTCTTCAATTTCCGAGATGAACGGGAAAGGCTGGGAAGAAAAAGATGGACTGTCAAGACACGCAGTGCGCGTGAGTGCCAGTCCCTTTAAATTCCTTGTTGCTTTGCCCATGTGGTCGTCCACGTTTGAAGCCTCACTAGTACTCACGTTTTATCACCCATTTGCGGTTACACCCTGAACCGTTTGCGAATTATGAGAACGGATTTTCAGGCCCAAAAGTTGCAAAACGAGACAAAAACGAGATGTCATATGTGTTAGCGACCAGCAGATACTGAGAATCAGATACGTGAAGAGGTCCAGAAGACGTAAGGTGCAGGAAGAGCTTCGACTGTTATGATCAGCAGATCCAAATAGTCACTGGTTACCTGGCATTCCCACGGATACCAAGCCACTTGCCCGATGCCGGTATCAATTCCAGGCTTCCCGCCCTTTCCCCGCCTCACAGCCTGAGAATCAGGCCGACGTTAAGGACTCGAGCTTCCTCCGATGCTCCCATACGCTACTATTACCAGCGACGCTGACTACTATTGGGGAACGGTTTGTTTATAGCAATGGAGTCGATCTATCATCTGATAATCAAACTTCTTCCTTCATGACCGACCATCAGCCTTGCCACAATCAAAGTCTTTCATGACAGATCCTCCTTACAGGTCAACCATCTTGATAACAGACCCAAAGACTCCAATCAGCCGGGTTGCTTTCGAAAAATGTCCCTGATGAGCCGGACTTAAAGTGTCGACTCGTCTCGACATCCGGTGCTCAGGCAGTCCTCATTGACTAGCGGGCAACACTCGGCCATGGTCCTACCTATCAGCCCTCAAGCCAAAATTGCTCTGCTAAAGCAGTTCGCTAATTCTCGCATAATTAACTATGGAATGGGTAAGTTCATGTTATCAATCAATGGACGAGCTTACTTTCCTGATTCTGTAATATTTAGTCGCAAGTCTGACTTGGGTGGTCTACGATTTCCTTTTGACGCTTCCTCGAGAGGTATTCTATTCTGACCTTGATCCTTCCTGAACTGATCATAGTAAAATCTCACAGATCAAATACATCTGGCTGTTAGTTCGCTTTCCACACTCTTGCCATGATCATCAATTTACTCAGGTTTCCAGGTCAAAAGTTTCAGTGCCCAAATTCACATATATATTCCTGCGATTGTATTCTATGGCTTTTATTGCGTATGCTATTCGTTTTTCCGTGTGAAAGTTTCTAATAAGACAACAGATCGAATTTGTATAGTAGGCGCCGCCTCCTGATCTGCTGTTGTCACTCTGACCAGTAAAACAGTCCGTGATCGAGTTGGGTATAGTAATAAAGTGAGTGCGAGCTCCATACGATATCCATCGCTGCTTCTAAATCAATAACCCTTGGACTATAGTTGTACGTGTGAATTTGTCCACGACAACGGCTTCAATCAAGTCCGATTATAGCTGTAAGGCTTACCATTGGTGGGGTATCATGTACGTTCGTCATCTCCTGCCATCCTTTGCGTGCTGAAGTACGTTGAAGGGGCGTCCCCGTTGTCACAAATATTACGGCAAACATCCTGCTTTGCATGCGCCTGTACGCTTTGTACCGCCGCAATGTCAAAAGTAAGTTGAAAGGTATCAGTTGTCAAATCGATGTACCATCTAACAAACCACTAGTCCTTGCGTTCTTGCTCTTCATATTCCTAGGTTCACTTAGTGTCCGTTTTCCATTTTCTTGTTCTTTATTACCGAACCAATTCGATAATATCACAGGCCGAACTGTACGTGTGCGTTGCATATGCAATTAATTCCGCCAAAGGCCCCGGAACGGTCCTTCCTCCACCGATCCCGGGCTGCATTCCAGCATCGATCCCCCAAGGGTTTTCGGCAATTATTGCCTGGTGGGTTCCTTGTGCTTGAACCTTTCCTATTCCTTACGCCACAATCCAGGGTACCAACCGTGACCGCGCAAGGTAATCGCGAGGGTAAAAGCCTACATTCTGAAACATTGGCTGATTCTATATGTAGGAATATATTTTTTAATGTCGGTTTTCCACATTTTCCAGGCTGAATCGACCACTCCGAAGCGCATGACTGCTACCAAGTGGAAAAGTCTCTTTCAGTCGGGGCACGGGACTACGCCGTTAATTGTTATGTTCGTACGTGACGGCGCTATCTTCTTCTTCATGTACGCTTTGCGGCTATCTTTGTTGGAGCTTTACCCTTACTAAAGTTATAATTTAGGATCCTTGGTGCGTTGCCGCTGCCATCTGACATCCGAGGCCATGCTTGATACCACTGCTTAGTCTCACTCATCATGGGATTGGCTATCATGATCCACGACACTGCCCTGACGTCTATGGCCATCTCGCAAGTCCATTTCCTTACGTTCTGTATTGAAATTTTCACTGACATATTCGGTAGATTCATCATTGCTACCTACAGTTTCGCGGTAAGTCACCTACATGATCATTTCGCCGGGCGAAAAAACTGAAGGGTCTTTTGTTGTCCAAGGGGACTCGATTGATCCTGAATCTTCGTGAGAGTGCATCTAAAGGACTCATCGGAGGGGATGTTGCCACCTGGAAAGAAACATTCGAACTTAAACAAACGGATCACGACAGCAGCCTAGATTCTGGCATGGTATTTGCTTCTGTAGGAAGCACGACCATGCACGACCCCGAAGCCTCCCAGTTAAAATCCAAGAGCGATGCTACGACGATCGGCAAATAAGGAGCCGAACATCTCGACATCCTGTAACTCTCCGCCTTACCTCCATCTATTGCTACACAACAAGCGTCGTCACCTTGTACATTATCATCATGTATTTTACAGGGAGCGTGGTGACTCCACAAGGGATCCCATTTTGAGAACTGCCGCAAAGGCGAAACGCGGACATATACACAAAACAAATCATATCAGGCATGGCTCCCCGCACTCCTCCTCGTCAGGCATCTGGGTCGCCGACAATATTTGAGAATCCGAGTTTCATTCTTGTACAGCGCTGACTAACTCCGCAATCGCCGCCTCGACTTCCGTAGTACCGCCCTGCACAACTTTCAGCAGCCCCGTCCTATACAAGAGCGGAAGCTGGAAGTTCTTGTCCACATCCTTCAAAGCCGAGTCCTCATCCTCATCCTCATCACTATCATTTTCTGCAGCGATCTTCTCCCATACAGATAACGCCACGCCCGGATTTTTTATCACGAGAAAATGTACACCCTTGAGACGAGGGTATGCATGTGGAACGGTGAGCATCTCAGCGACCTGACGATCCATCGGGAACAAGTCATCCGTCCACAAAGTAAGGTGGTTGGGTATGGTGACAACAAGGTTCTCGATGTTGCGAGGAAGACCAGTTTCACATAGCCTATCAAGTGTCGTCGGTGATGTCGAGTACGACGAGACGAAGGTTCGGGAGGAGTTCCAGACTAAAAGGCTTCGCATCGTCTGTGCACTCGTAATCGGGCCAGGTTCGCAGGCTACGGAGGTGCGAAAGACTTCCCGAAAGGCACTGTATGACAGCACGCGAGTGGTTGCATCGTATGTCTAATACGCGTAGATGAGATTGAAGGGATAAAGACGGAGTATCCATGAGACGTGTAAGCGTCGTGTCGCAGGGCTGGTAGTCTGGATGGTATCCAGAGATCGCATGTGCGTATCCGGTGATCGAAAAGTGCCGGATCGAGGGCGCCATCGTGAAAAGCTCCTCTGGGAATGAGCATGGGGGGAAGCGCTCGATGGTGATGCTATGCAAGCGTGGAGATTTAAACAGGTCTCTCATAGCGCTGCTGTACGGAAAGACAGGGTTTCTATAATAATCATTGTGCTCAATGTGGAATGCTTCCAGGGTTCCGAAGTCAGCGATGAGCTTGAGAAACGACGCAAAGATAATGCTTTCCCCCGCCCAATGCCAATCTCTAACATGGAGCACGCGAATAATCGGTATACTGCCAGCAGGGCTGAAGGAGAGAATTGCCTGTAGACGTTCGCATTGGCCTGCGCTTGCTACTGTGATGCTGGCAAAGATATGACGGCGTGAGGACACCAGGAACGACGAAGAAACGAGCGAACATTGGTGGAGGGTGTCAAGATCGCCGTGTAAACCGTCGACGATTTGGTCGATGATATCTTGCGGGACACGGCGGGGGACATGGTTGTTTAGATCTCGATGATCATAAGGATCATGCATTGAGCGGCCCGATCATGAAGAAGCTCATCGTGACTCAATCGTGACTCAACCAGTGATCAACGTTTCAACGATCAACCTCCTTTGCTTGTACTTTCGACGGTGCGCTTCTCCTATGATTCACTATATGTAAATACGGGCTGAGCTGACTGTTCATATAATAGCAGATTTCTCAACGTATGTTCATACTCAGAGAGCATGCAGATATTATCAGACAAATACAACGCGGGCCTGGGGCGTCCAATAGTCTCCTCTCTTCCCCTCTTGAACGAAAGGCCATCACCACAGCTATGCAAACAGCAGCGCATAACATTGATCTTCTGGAGATGCAGATTGTCCTGCTGAAAAACAGCCAGGATGAAGAAAGGAAGATCGTCCGAACGTGTTTGATTGCTCAAGCTCCGATAAAAAGCGTCCCGACTGAGATTCTAGCCGAGATATTCGTGTTCGCGCACGAAGAGAGAGCGACACAACTCTATGGGCCAAACCGCCAGGCTACGCCGTGGTCCTTCCTGAAAGTATGCTCAGGTTGGAGGCAGGTAGCATTGGCCGAGCATCGATTATGGAGCAGGGTCGAGATTGTTGTCGCGCCTTTGTGGGGCTTGGCAATGAGCCAAAGGATTCTCCGAAATTTGCTATTTGGAACGACAAGCTCATGAAGGCGCTGGCCCAGTATATATTCCCTCATTCCGGACGGCCTTCTTTCGAAATCATAAGCTTAGCCTACTCAAGACATATCGCGCAACTTACATATTCCTTACGTGCACTCCTCTTGCCTTGCCTTCCCAGACTCCGCCAGCTCGTCCTGGACATTCCTGGTTACATCATACCAGAATTATACCAGCTGCCACCGGACGCATTTTCAGCTCTGGAATCCCTTAGCATCATATTTGAAGACAGTGGCAGCTCGGATGACCAGAAGGCAACCTTTTTAAGCGGCGCTGAGGAACTGCACCGACATGCGGCGATTTTCAACGAAGCTCGGGGCCTTCGAAAGTTCTCGCTCCGTAGTAATTGGGATCAATGTGTTCCAGCAGATGGGATTCCCTGGCATCAGCTCCTCGACGTCGAGATACATCTGCGGAATTTGGATATTGCTGCAGCCTGCGTTCTGTTAGAAAAGTGCTCCAGCTGTTTACGATTCTCCTTAGGAAAAACACCAGCATACAAAAGATATGGCTTCGAACAAATCGAGCTTACGGCGCATACGTCAACGGTTGACACAATCTCCATCCACTGCGTCCCTCATCTGCAGTCTCTAAAACTGTCGAACTACAACCCCAATATTCTTCACCACCTGGTACTCCCATCACTTACCTCGTTGCACACGGAGGGGCATTGGGCCATGATGTTCCATCCGGATGCAGTGCTGTCCTTGGTTCAACGCTCCGGGTGTGAGCTACGCGGGCTGTCATCTGATTTCAACGATGCCGTCTGGAAGAGGCGCACGCATGAAATTAGCTCCTTTCAGAATCTCCTATCTGCCTCACCTTCCCGCCAGAGGTTGCGAATGCCAGATCGCCTCTTTCCAACAGCTATCCTTGAGCTTATTGCCTGCAGAGAGCTTCTGCCTGTCCTCAATACCTTAGAGTGTGGCCTGAATCGTGCGAATACTGTTCTCTTCGCGGATCTCTTAAAACGACGGCTTCTAACTCAATCCTCCGGTGTTGCACTGGCTTCTTCGAAACCTAATGACGTTTTCCGCGAGGCGATCGGGAACGTATTTCATATCCCTACAGGAGATGATGACAATGAACCGCCGGGAATATTAGCGCGCGCACATGCACTCGTGGACGAACTTCGCAAAAAATACCCACAATGTCGCCTTGAACTGATCAACTGACACTCAAGGACCTCAATTCTTTCGCGTGGAAGCCTGTTCTTGTTGGACGTTATCTTCGGGTCGCGCACGCTGTCATGGTGCTAGAACAGTAGTCCTTGCTTGATTTCGTATTCCTCTGCGAATTGTAATTGTTCCATCAAACTGACGCCACATCTCATTGCAAGGCAATGTAGGCTAGGATCAAGGCAAACGTCCAAGAAATTAGGGCCATATGTCCCGTCCCAGTGACAAAAGATCACGAGATCGCTAGAGTCAACATTGACCTCGGAGACACTCAACGCTTCATATGCTTCAAGGTCTATGACGACAATCATCTCGACGCCGATCCAGCAGAGTCCATCGACCCCCGCCCCGAAATTCATGGCTAGCTGGTTGACTGTGATGTTCTCCTCAAGGATGGTGACTGGCGCGTGGACCGCCCTGACACTGAGAAGAAGGGCACTATCTACGCACGCCGGGTCGAGCATAACGTTCCGAACATCGCTACCTTCATCCACGCTGGTGATATCTCCGGCGTCGACGTCCATGCCACTGGCACACATACCGCAGTCAATAAACTTCATCTGGAGCGCAGAAAACCAAATGCGGAGCTGCGAAATATGTTCATGGATTTGCTTCACGAAAACTCGGAGGAACAGACTCGGAGGAACGCACTAAGTCCAGCCCCGCAGGCCAGTGGCGATATAGATGAGACTGGCATCCGACCTGATCAACACTACCGCCTCATCCTTGACACTGTAGGAAATGATCTGATGAGTTGCTCGTCTACCAAGGAGCTTGTGGCCTCTGTACGCGATGCTATTGTGGGTAAGTATATTCCGATGTCAAGTTGAGGGCTACGGTAAGCTAACCACCAATGAATTTTTTTCAGCCCACGGACGTTGCGACAGTTATCCCCAGCCTTCTCTGCGCGTTACTTGAACGACACTCGCACTGATCCTGAAGAGTCGTTGACGATGGATATCTTCAGAGAGGATCTACAAGCTTGGGAGGCAGCACAGAAGGTCAGGAAGCGCCGCATAGAGGAACTCAATACAACCAATAGGCTTGTCGCAGTTCTTTAAAAGGCTCTTTTAAAACCTTCATGAGCTTCCGAGAAGGCGGAAACGAGAGCGTTAACCTCAGGCAAGAGGAATAAGCGCCAATCGATTTGCGAAGCGCTAGTCAAACTGTGAATCGAATGTCGCCGACGTAGCGCCTCGTCAGCAGAAAAAGATTGAAGCACATCATCTGAAGTATCATGCAGAAGCTCTGTAGGACGAATGTCGTGGGCGGAGGCACGGGAGTATTCATTTTAAGGAGAGTTTACGTATGTATCATTAGACAAGCTTTTAGGAACTGTGTAGCGCCAATTCATCACTCGTAATTGAACTGCTCAAGGCAGGCATGCTGCCCGAGCACGTAAATTCGGAATGAAAGGGATGAATGCTGAACTTCGGCGGCGCCTAGATAGTATTCGGTCAAGGCGTCTGCTCAATTACAACAGCGACGAGGCGAACACTTCGAGCATTCCTGCAGATCCAGCGTCAGGAGACCCTCGTCTGGACAATGCCACCATTCCGACGAAAACGTGCCAGCGATCAGAGCATCCAACTCATGAGGCATTTGGAAGATATGCTCAGTTCTTCCAGGTGAGGGGTTAGCAATGTGGGATCCGAATTGGAAGGTTGGATGAGAGGAGCAAAAAGTGATTCGTAGGTCATGAGAAAGATGGAACCTTTGTTCTAGCAAGCGAACGTAGGATGAGACCCAGTGACGTCTCAGGCCGTCTTGTCGCTGTTTCCTAGGCTCGACTTGAACCACTACGATTATTATGATGAACATCAAGGGAAATGCGGGAGAGAACAACAAAACTTACCGCAGCAGTTCTCCGAAATCCTTCATCGATGCTAATTTTGGGGTGATAGCCTAGCACCCTTCTCGCTTTGTCGTTGCTAAAGTACATGGTGGTGGTCGCGAAAGTCACGCTGTGTGGAGTGAATGTTGTCTCCTTCCTTCCAATGATCCAAGATACAAATAACACGATGTAAGCCAAGATAAAGGCAATCATCCGAGGGACCACAATGATTCTCTTTGGTTTTCGATGAGAAGGGAAGATGCCATAGAAGATGCCCCATATGTCCCGCATATGGTTCCAGAATGGCACAGGATCGCCGTCGTTGATGATGAAAGCCTCGCCAGCCACCTGGGATGAAATTTCGGGGTCAGACAATTTTTCAGCTGCTAGAACATGGGCAAAGGCGACGTTGCCAACGTATGTCCGGTCAAAGAGGTTGGTATTATTTCCCAGCTGGATGTGAGTCAAGCCGCGCTCGAAAGAGTAATACGCGCCAGTGATAGTCTCTCGATCGCCTGGACTGCATTCAGAATCAGAAGACTGGATAGACCAACGGGTATAGACGAGCTCGCACCCAAAGACTCCACCGGGTCGTATGGACACGGTCATCAGTCCCCTCCTTCCGTTAGCAGCAAGAACTTGCTGCTCGGCCAGAGCCTTGGATTCCGTATACGCATTGAGGTGTTTCGTCGGGTATGGCAGCGTTTCGTCGCCGTTTACAATGTCGCAGCCATTGAATACGACTCCGGCAGTGCTCGTGTACACAAGCTTCGGCACACCTTGGGCGACAGCTGCCGCAATGACACTATTTGTCCCTTCGACGTTGACAGAGTAATAGATCTGTGGAGTGTCTAGATGCTTGCTTGATAGAGGAGAAACGGTGTGGATAATGCAGCTGGCACCAGTCTAAAAGTAGGAGAACAACCAACATATTAGTCATCTTTGAGCTCGTTGTCTACAACGTTCATGGCCACGAACCTTCCGGAGAACGTCTGCTACTTGTTGTTGGTCGCAAATGTCGCCCAGGTAATAAGGTACATCGCTGTGGTTTTGCGCAATGTCAAATACCGAGACCTGATCTTTGCGTTCTAGTAGGTATTCCACGATATGGCGTCCTATGAATCCATTTCCACCTAGGACGAGATACACGTCCTTTTCAGGCATTGCACATCGGAATCTTCAATGGATAGGGGTTTGAATGAACGATTTCAAGGTCGCGATTGACTTGTGATCGCTGAAAGATGCCCCAATCAGCCGCTCAATTATTGAATCCCGACCTGTCACTTTATGTTCGACCATCTCTAGCCTCTAGATTCCGTTTCCAGTGAGACCCAAATGAACTTGCCATTCTACGCCTTCATTGCCAGCTCGGGAGCGGTGTCGGGAGACCAGACGTGATTCTTGAAAACCAGGCACAGAGACGAGGGGTGCAGCGTGCTTGCTGGCAATCCAAGAGTACATATTCTCGAAAACTCCTCTGAAGCATTAACAACTATCCTTCTTGTCAAGGTTCGCGTCGATATCAACAACACATTCTGACCTTATTGTGACTTGCCCTGCAGCCTTGGATATCAGTTTTATTAGCTCACAGCCGGTGGCATACTCGACGGTCTCTACATACCCTGCTGACTGCTTCATCAACTATTGACGACTACGGGGAAGCGATTGAGAAGCGTTCCGTCGAACTGTTCTACAAATAACACGCGAGGTCTGCTTGCTGATTACCGCGCTGGCCCATCCTCTTTCACCAAATCTACGCGACGCAGATTGGCCGTGCATGGTACATCCAGACTTCGCAGTCATTAATCCAATATGCCATATTCCAGGAAACGACTCGAATCTGTTATTCCGTTCTTCATGTAACGGCCCGCGTACACTATGATGTTTTGCCTCGGCCTTGCAGAGTCTGCACGATTGCGACTCTATACCCTCATACCGCTTACCCGCGCCTCTTTAGCCGATGGTATCGTCGTGATCAGTTCATCTGACCATCGATATTCTCGCGACGCTGTAGGACTCTTTTCTACCGGTGATACCCCTTACCTCGTCTCTATGGTCACTCATTTATTTTCCCGCTAAGTCGCTCCTACCAACTGTCACCGAAGCAGCGGGCCGCTCGCTGGATATATATATATATATGTGCAAAGGACACTGGGTTGGTCAACTCCCCGCAGCCCCGTCACCATGATCTTTACACAGAGCTTAATTTCATTCGTTCTCACGCTGTCCTTGACGTCCGTTCTCGGGAGTCCCCTTCCTGATGAGAAGAAGTCACTCGCGAAACGCGGAGCGTTGCTGACCTCCCAGTGGGCTAGTGAATCAGAGGTTAGTGTTTTCCCCGTGTGCGAAATGAGTTATTCTAACCTTGAATAGGCCAATGGGTAGGATTGCATGACTCGCGGCTGTATTCAGAAGTTGAATTTCCTGTCATTTTTCTGTAGACGCTTTTGGCTTGAGAATAATCTTTGGAATATGTCTGGCGCGACTAGTGGTACGGATTTGCGGGGCTTTTATGAAGATTGGCTTGCTAAAATGGTTTCCTAGGCTCTCAAAGTTCTCAGGCCACCTACGTTAGCGGAAATTCAGTTGCCTGGTACACCAGTTATACGTGGACCGGAGGTACGATATTCAGGACACATGACTCGCGGAGCAAATCATTCTTATCAGCACATCCAAGGAAATTACAATGTCAAAAGCTGTACGTTGCTTATTCGTTAATCTCGAACTTTGAAAACCGATCCTCGGTGGTTAGATGCAAACCTCGATCTGAGGGTCGGTTTAGGAAACAGTATCTCCGCGATAGCTTCAATTCCGACTGCCTGGTATTGGTCATATTCCAGCGCGTCCTCCGGCTTGGTGGCGGACGTGTCCTATGACTTGTGGCTTTCGAATATTCCCGGCACAATCGGTGCATCTTTCAGTTCTACATATGAAATGTAAGTTCTAGCCTGTTATCCTCTCGTTAGACCCATATCGAATTATAAATTTCTCTAGTATGATCTGGCTTAGCACAAGAGGAGGGTAAGCATCTTATCTATCATTGTGTCGTGAGTCTTACTCGAAGGAATCAATAGCGCTGGACCAGCTGGTTCTCAGATAGGCACTGTTAGGTAACCACCTTACGGAATATTTTCGCATAAATTTGAACTTACATATAACTTATAACTTTCAGCATCGCGGGTGTCACCTGGACGTTGTATAAAGGCACCGTCTCAACCTGGACTGTCTTCTCATATGTCGCGCCCAACGAGCTCACGGGATTCTCAACCGACCTGAAGCCGTTCTTGAGTAAGGGACACCACTCAACCTTCCCTCTGCTTAATGACTGACATTTGGGTGTTCTATTAGCTTACCTGACTACAAACCAAGGTGTTTCGTCATCTCAGTACTTGGTACAAGCACAAGCAGGAACGGAGCCATTCATCGGTCCGTCTTTTCTCTCTTAATGTGCTACCATTTTGACCGGCTACTTCACCCGACAGGAAGCGCGAGGCTCACCACCACCTCTTACTCTATCTCGATCAATTAGGGACTTCATTCACTCACGATGTCCATGTTCTATGATACCCAATGATATCTGTTTGTGTAATATATGCTCTTGGTCCCATGTCATGACAGGAAGTCAATGCTCAGCATGTCGATGTGGAGTCTTAAGTCTGAAAAGGATAGTGGAGTTCTAAGAATGGCTTCAATGATTCCGTGCCATCTGTTCAATATCGTGACCGCTAATCATTGACCGGTGGATGGCTTTCATCCATCCCATGGTCTAATTTTTACCCTGTTTTTTTTTCAGCTCTGTTTTAGCGTCACCTGAAGGCTCATCAAGGGCGAGCTAGACAGCTCTTTTGTAGCCCCATACAACAAACTTCAATTCCGACCGAGTCAAGGGCTTTCTCGGTTAGTGCTTCAACGGGGGCGAAATTGAAGAGAGCCATGTCGTCTTTCCGCAGGCTTCCTTATCTCACACTAAGTGGGGGTGGGCAATCCCCGGTTAGTGTGACATCAGGTCACACGTGCGTGATGCGCGACGCGTGACGCTCGCCCTGATACAGTACAATTACATCGCACACAACCCAAGTCTCATAGATCTGACATTCTGAATACCAT
>JABCKH010007699.1:0-44292 GCA_018851285.1 Lyophyllum semitale | reverse complement strand
TGTCTGATAGTATTGAACATGCACCTTGAACAGAACATGTGGATTCATCAACCTGTAGAAGGCTTTTCACATAACATGTGCTAAATTAGAGGTTTTGACAAACCTGCCTGTGGAATGCGCGAAATCACGGAAGGTGCCTCGAATCGGAGCAATATTTAGCTAACATATACGCGAAACACCCAATTTTCTTCTACCTGTACACAATTTTGAATTCTGCCCACTATATGTTCCATACATATAGTACGCACAGTCAAGACTTCAATAAGCAGTGTCGGAACCGCGGTGGTTATCTCAACTTAGACCTCAAAAACAATATCGAGTCAATTTACTAGGCGGATCCTCGACTGGCAGATGTCCGTAAATGTCCGTGTGTGGGATGCGTGGGCAAGCAAAGTCCTCAGAGAAAGGCAATTGCAAAAGGCTATACATACTGTCGGAATTGGGCAGTCACGTTGTAGCTTCAAGCTGAGTACAAAAATATTTCCCCTATTTTCCCACCCTGCGCTTTTCTTTCAACTTCGGAAGACGGTACTAAAGGCTGAGTAAACCCCAAGCCCACAACCTGCGAAGGGAAGGGCAAAAGGCCTGACATTATCACGATACATAGTCCCCCTCGAACGGTTCTACTACTACTAGCGACGGCCGGGGCATCCTTCTCGTCACCCATACATCGCCCGCCTGTTTGGTGTCTGATATTTCTGGGCCACCTTCATCGGCAGGCGAACTAGCTAGGCCCCTGTAGGTTGACACATCTGCAATGAACACTGTGATATCGCGAGGCTGTTCTACCTGTCTTCGGTTCAAATGCGCCACACACTGGGGCATTTGGACTCACTCAAGATCCGTTAAGGCGGCTTCCACTTGATTCTTACGTCACTCGCAATCATATGTCGAATGGTTTCGCGAGAAATAGTACAGAATAGTGGGTCATCTAGCTTTTTTCACCTCCTAACGTGCTACATTTTATTTCCCCTATCCCTTCAGTGCACCGAAATTTTCTCTCCTCTCTTCCAGTGGATGATTTTCAACATATTTTTATCTTTCTTCTGAGTCATTCCTCTTCAAGTGGATTGCAGGCACCGATATAGCCGACGATGGGAGCCCTTCTTGCCTCAAATCGACCTTCTCTATGCTCGTGATAATCAAGTGGACCCACCTTCACTATGTTATAAAAGGGCCTCGAAAATCGACAGCGGACTTCAGCATTCCATCTCCGGAATACTTCTTCACTCACTACTCACTACCCATCTAGGATCATGAAGTTTATCACTGGCATCCTTGCTCTTTCTGTACTTCTTGGACAAGCCGCCCTCATCATTCCAGGCATGGCCGCTCCCGTCGGTAATGATCTCGTCGAGGTGCGTATCTAAGGACTTAACAATTACGGCGTGCCTTGCTTACTTTCTGTGTCCCAATAGAGAGGTGACTTTGATGGCGGATTTGATGGAGGATCTGGCGGCGGATTTGGCGGTAACGGCGGGAATGGCGGCAATGGAGGAAACGGCGGGAATGGCGGAAACAGTCGGGATGGCGGCGGTTTCGGCGGCAACGGTGGTAATGGCGGTAACGGCGGCAACGGTGGGAATGGCGGAAACAATCGGGATGATGGCGAATTCGACGATGGCGACTTCGACGATCGCAAGTTCGACGATCGCAGATTCGGCGGTAATGGCGGCAATGGCGGTAACGGTGGTAACGGTGGTAATGGCGGCAATGGCGGCAATCGGGATCGGGATCGTTGGGATGGCGGCGATTGGTGGGATGGTGATGATGACTGGAACAGCTGGGATCGTTGGGACGGCGGTCGAGGTGGTAATGGTGGTCACGGTGGTCACGGTGGCCATGGTGGTAATGGCGGCTGGAACTGGTAATTTGAAGATAGGTTATCCAGGACGCTCATCCGTTGTCGTCGCACCGTCCCATTCTTTCTTTACTAGCTTTCTCGATATGCCTTGCTTCGATGACGCTTTTAATTAACTCTCATTCGATGATAAGTAAAAAAGGTTCAAGAGAGACGTTTTACTTCTCAGCAACCCTCCTATAATAAGAGGGACCATAATGTTACTCGAACCATGTACTACAAACTCAGTTCCTATCATTAATTTTTCTCCCCAGGTTCTGTTACTTGGTACCTTTCTCGACGAACAAATGATCGGCCTGAGTAATATTGGCTTGGAAAGCTATTGTGGGGCATAAATATGCACTAAGATGTACCGACCTCGATCGCCAGTCTCGACTACCGGCCTCTCCACAAAGCAAAGGGTCGGTGTAAAAACCGGCATCTAATGGTGGGAGGTGCTTCAGCGAGTAGTATAATTTCGATACGCACGAAGCGTTCAGAGGCCAGCGTTCCGCAAGGATGTCATCCACATTTTCCGTTGTGGCCACAAGCTGGTCGTGACGTTCCTGGAAGTCAGCACAGAACGACTTTATCACTTGCATTTGAAATCAATACCTCACCTTGCTGTGCAGGGCTACGGTCCTTAAAACGAACGGACGACGCTTTGTCTGATGCCGTGTATGAAGAATCGAACTGTTTATGGAGTAAGTAAACCTCATCGTTCTTGGCTTTAAAGTATTCTCTCTGCCTGGAACGGGTCAGGAGCGCAAGACTTCACGGATAACTTACCGCTGCGAAGATTCCATAGCCTCTATCAACTCTTCCTTTATCAAGTTATCGACTTCCATCCTGGCAGTTAGGTCTTCTACCAAACTCTTGACACGCTTCTCCAGTTCGAGGAACCTTCCCTGGATGGCGAAAAACTTCTACGGCCCAGCCATATGAGTGATTATTGGTGGCTTATGTGGTCACATGTACAGGGAGTCGGACTTCACCTTGTACCTTGGAATGAGATTTTCCACCGCTTTTATAGCGGTGTCTACGTTAGAACCAACCACCCGCCCAGTTACATATGCAGCTTCGAAAGCTTTGAAAATCTCTTTAGCTGACTCGATTGTATCCTCCCTAACGGGTGGATATTTCGCGATGAGTAAATTATCATCGGTGATCATCAGTATCTTGAATTCATGGTTGTTTGCTGCTACGTTCGCCCCTTCGTCAGCAATCGCAACATGAGATGAAATCGTTATCATTGCTCAGGGTGATCCTTGCCGTTTGCTTGGGGTCGACAAGCGGGAGGCGACGTTCCAGGGTCAAGACAGGAGACGAAAGAGGTTGCACATGCTAGTTCAATGATGATGATGGCAATGAGATGACCATGAACACCTCGATGTCTCACCTCAGATAATCCACTTCAGACAGCCACGATGCCTTCATCGCGTCCCTAGGTTACTCGATATCGGACAATACATAGCATCTAGATGCACACAGGGAAGAACTGAGGAACTAGACAGTCGACTCTCGAGTGTGAGCGGGATGCGGACTTAGCAGCGGCTACGTTAACATGTGATGACGGCGCTGACTTCGCGCACTTCGATTGCCACTTAAGGTTCTGATTCAGTTTATATATCAAGCTTTCTAAACCAGAAATCCCAGTTCATAACTTCTACCGCCTTAGTCATACCCTAGCGAGGATCTGGCAGGTTTCGCGCGCAGACCCGAAGCTGCAACTGATGGTCTGGAGTCAACATCGTCGCTGGTGAAGGCTAGGCTGAATGACTTTACCGTTGATCATGGCCTGGTACGTTTCCGTGGGTTGGTGTACGTTTCGGACGACGAAGAGCTGAAGAGGCTAGTGCTGCAGCTTTACCATGTCTTCGTTCTGGCTGGTCGTCCTCGACGTGCGAAAATACTGGCACTCATCGCACAGAATCATCACTGGATGTCTGAGTTTGTACAGCGTTTCTACTTGCATGTCTTCGTGGACTGGTCCTTTCAAATTCGCGCAGAAGTTTTCAAATACTGCGTACCATCTTAACCGCCTGGACGGATGGTCCGTTCACCACGCGTTCAACGCGTCGTGCCTGATACCTGCTCGTGATGGAAATATGGCCCGGTGATCGTGCGGTTCAGGAAGACACAGTGGTCCGTTGAAGGGGCTGTGATATTTGGCGAGGGTAAGTGGTTCGAGGAATATGACATGATTGGAAGTAATTTGCCAATCGAGGAGTTCCGCAAAAACGATGCACGGAACGCACCGGGTCAAGCCTAGGGTCGTCGCGGGCGCTTCTTAGACAACGGGGTGCCATGAAACCATACCACGTGATCTCTACCGCCAGAATAGACCCAAAAAAGGCAACCCCAACGATCAACATACCAGATAGAGCACTATTTGCGCCGCAATTTGTAGTTGTTCAAGAGGGAGGGAAAAGTAAGTATCCTATATGATCCGTTCCTTTAAACCGCGGCGTTTCTACTAACTTTCTTTCTTACCAAAACCCACCCATGTCCACCGAAATTAGAGCCAAAATCGCTGCGCAAGTGAAGCTCGACATCCTCAGCGAAAACTATGTCCTTGAGAACGCGAACAAGGTCAAGGAGATCGCCCGTACTTTTATCTGTAACTTTTTCTTGTCGTCGTTGGGACCTGTTCGCTGACCGCATTTTTATTCAGCGGACACGGTGACAGGTCTGAAAACCTCATCATTACAATGTCATGGTAATAAACATACTCAATCATCCTAACCATAGTCCCTACACCAGAAATGTATGCGTATGCGACTCTCGCAACCATCGGGGACGACGTCTACCACGATGCATCTACTACGTATGTCTCCAGTTGTTTATCTGACTCGTTGATTCGTTCTTGTAACCGATTCATACCATCTGCCAGTGCATTGGAGGCCCACATGGCTCGGCTGACTGGCAAAGAAGCAGCACTGTTCATGACCTCAGGCACTGCTTCAAACCAGATTGCGTTGAGGACCCATCTCAGGCAACCACCTTACACCGTGCTGTGCGACCACCGCGCACATATCCACAGGTGCGTGCCGCCCAATACATCTTTCGTCGCTGCCCTAAGTTCCTATTACAGATATGAAGCTGGGGGCATCTCTTTCCACTCCAGTGCTGCAGTAACACCTGTCATTCCCGCCAATGGTACGATTTGATACTCAAGGCACGAGAATCACTTTCAACGACACAAATTATAGGACACCATCTCACACTTGCAGACGTAGAGTCAAATGTCATCCTTAGCTCCGACATATACTTGTAAATCAGCTTTATCGCATCGTTCCAAAATGCTGACTCTCCCACTAGCGCCCCCACCGAGGTCATTGCCCTCGAGAACACGCTCAATGGCACCATCTTCCCACAGGAAGAGATCATTGCTATTTCAGAATTTGCTCGCTCTCATGGTATCAAGATGCACCTCGACGGCGCACGCATTTGGCACGTCGCTGTTGCGACGCAGACATCGATCAAGGAGCTGTGTGATCCCTTCGACTCTGTCAGCCTCTGCCTCAGTAAAGGCCTGGGTTCGTCCCCAATCCAAACGCTGCATTTCCCTGAGCTAACAACCTCGCGTAGGTGCACCGATCGGATCTTGCTTGGTCGGACCTAAGGACTACGTCAACAAGGCTCGGTGGTTCCGCAAACTCTTCGGTGGTGGGATGCGCCAGACTGGTATTCTCGCTGCTTCGGCGGCCTATGCCTTGACACACAACTTCCCTAAGCTGGACAAGGTACACGCCCTTACGAAGAAGCTTCAGGCTGGCTTGGAGAGTATCGGGGCGAGAATTACGACCAAAGCCGAGACGTGCATGGTTCGTCGTCGTTTTTCCAGAGAAAGAAAAGATAAACAGTGTCCTGACCATGTTCACAGGTTTTCTATGACCCTTCTCCCATCGGTGTTGATTATAGCGAGATTGCAGAGAGGGCGAGCGCACTCCCTGAGCCTATTTTCTTGGGTGGTTCTCGGCTTGTTGTCCACATACAGACAAGTGAAACCGCAGTGGACGACTTCCTCGCTGTTGTCAGGGATCTTGCGGAGGAAAAGCAAAGGGCCGGGTTCGTCAACGGCAAGCCAGATGTCCCGAAAGTGAACGGCTACACAGACGTATATGTCAGGCAGCCTAACAGCAACTTCGTCGTGGAATTGGCGCGCTTATAGTAATCTAGGGTCTCATCATAGTATGATTCATAGTATCGTCTCGCCAACATGTAACACTAGCACATCTAGATTAAGACCAACTCGTATATCCAATCTTGATCCAATATATCGCCGTATGTCCACTATTGTTTTGGGGATCTGCTTGCAATCCCACCCATTCACTTTCGTCCTATCTATTGCCACTGTTGCTCACGAGTCACGAAGGAAAGTAAATCAAGATTTTATTGACGGGTAGGTACAACACAAATGGGACTCAAAATGCCGCGACACAACGTTTAGGGAGTCGCCGAATGGTGCTTGCGATGTCCGTCAACGTAAATTCCCCGTGGTTAATTGATAGTCGCATGCACATCATCCGCTCTTGGAGGTGAACTCGACACCATCGGGCGTAGTCTTCCCGAGTACTGAGTCTCTGGGAACACCCGGTCGGACTCGCCTTTGACATCCTCTTCACCAGTTGATCCTTCGCTAACCTTGTCCCCAGAAATGGATGGCCTGAAAGTCGAATCCACTCATGCCGGGCGTCGCACTGTAAACGTTATGTATCAGAGGTATTGTGAACGACAGAGATCCTATCTGGATCAACATGGGACCTAAGAATTTAACACGTGTCACATAAAAAAAATAAGCGGTTGTGCAGTTGTGTTTCGAGGTATGTATTGTAGACGTACAACAATGTTCGTGGTATCGGGAAATGCAATATTGAGAGCAGGAGATGCATACGAACTACGGAGTAAGCGTTTAAACCACCGATCCGTCATCAGAATCTTCATTCATGTCGGAATCCTCATCATCCCCAGACATTGAGGAGGGTCTGACCGGGGAGCTGCCATAGGGCGGGATTGTAAAGGAAGACGGGATAGGGTCAGGGATAGGGTCAGGCTGCCGGGGTTCAGGGAGGCTGATGCCTAGCGCCTCAACCACATTCATCAGCGTGGCGATCTGACAATTGGCCTCCTCTACTCTAGTTTTGGCTTCGTCAATTGTGGCCTGTAGTACCTCCAGCCGCAGTTTACACTCCTTCATTTCCGCGGATGCGGCATCCTCGTCTGCCAATAAGGAATCACGGACTGCACGCGCGAGGTCGACCGCTTCAGGGAAACTAAAGCTGCCACGATTTACCTCGGAGACAGCCTGCATGAGCAGGGAATTTTCGTGGTATAGCGTTTTCCCCTGCTGTTCTTCTGCCGAGCATCTGTGTTTAGCCGCATCCAGTAGTTTGAGCGTGTTGCTAGATTTGAACTGTTCCGCAGCAGAACTGTCGCTGATGGATCGTAGACCTTTGGGCTTTAACGCATGGATAAGAGAGATTTCTAGTTCCTAGAACGTTCATGGTAGACAAACTTTGTATCCGAAAGGAAACTTGATGGAGTCTGATGTGTGTATGAACAAAAGACCATGTGGGGTAGCCAACGGTAGGCAGAGATGGAGAGCATTTGAAGGGGCAAAGCGGGGAAGAGACAAAATAGGCGGCATAGCTACACTGTATTGTGCGTTCGAGCCTCGAGGGCAGGATGATCGCGATTCTGAGAGGACCGCGGCACGTGACACGCACAAAATTTTGGACTTGAAAGTTCAAGTCAGCTACTTTGTCTCTCTCCCCCACCACTTCCCAAATAACATCATGGCCGCAACCCCGCGCGACAATCCATATCTCGCTCATTTACCGCCCTCGCAGCGAGGAGCCGGCCCATCTGGATCCAATGCGGTTAGCAAGGAGCCTCTGTACGGTTTCATACCACGAAAAGTGAACGGACAGCAAGTGCGGAAAGCCATGGTCAGTTCAACTCTAGCTTGTCGTTCCTGTTTCTCATTCTCTCAAAGGAACAAGACATCAATCCATTCACCAAACAACCGCTTTCGGCACAGTACAAGAAGATCTTGGAGGCGCGGAAAAAGCTGCCAGTGTACGCTAAAATGGACGAATTCTTCGAAATGGTGCGTGTCTTGCTTTGATCATATTGGAGGAGGGTTTGAGTTCTACTTCCTTCAGGGATGGCGCCGCCCTCCTTACCCTTAGACAACTAAACTGATGACTCGGCGTAGTTCAGCACAAATCAGATCATCGTGATGGTCGGTGAGACAGGGTCAGGCAAGACAACACAGTGCGTATTGACTATCTGGGGACAATACACCCGCTTACCTCGCTTCACAGAATACCACAATTCGTCGCATACTCAGACCTGCCGCACACGAGGGGGAAGCTTGTGGCGTGTACGCAGCCAAGGAGGGTGGCAGCCATGTCAGTTGCGAAACGTGTTGCGGACGAAATGGACGTCCAGCTGGGGCGGCAGGTGGGTTACTCGATCCGATTCGAGGACATGACCGAGCCTGGGACGACCTTCCTTAAATACATGACGGACGGTATGCTCCTGCGAGAAGCCATGAACGACCCAGATCTGCAGCGGTACTCGACAATCATCCTCGACGAAGCTCACGAACGGACGCTCGCCACCGACATCCTCATGGGCCTCCTCAAAGCGCTCGCCAAGCGGCGCAAGGACCTCAAAATCATCATCATGTCCGCCACCCTCGACGCACTCAAGTTCCAAAAGTACTTTGGGCTCACTGCAGACGCTGCTGCCCCGCTCTTCAAGGTTCCCGGGCGGACGCACCCCGTCGAGGTCTTCTACACGCAAGAGCCCGAGCCAGACTACGTCGAGGCCGCCATCCGCACGGTGCTGATGATCCACCGCGCCGAGGACCCTGGTGACATCCTCATCTTCCTGACGGGTGAGGAGGAGATCGAGGATGCATGCCGCAAGATCAAGCTCGAGGCGGACGACCTCTTGAACCAAGATCCGGACTCGGTCGGGCCCCTGGTGTGCATCCCGCTGTACTCGTCGCTCCCGCCGCAGCAGCAGCAGCGGATATTCGACCCACCGCCGAATGCAAGCAGGCCTGATGGCCCGCTGGGGCGCAAGGTCGTGGTGTCGACGAATATCGCGGAGACGTCGTTGACGATCGATGGGATCGTGTATGTGGTAGACCCTGGGTTCTCGAAACAGAAGGTGTATAATCCGCGGATCCGGGTGGAGAGTCTGTTGGTGAGCCCGATTTCGAAGGCGTCGGCACAGCAGCGGGCAGGTCGTGCGGGACGGACACGGCCCGGGAAGTGTTTCAGGTTGTATACGGAGAAGGACTTTATGTCGGAGCTGGAGGAGCAGACGCACCCGGAGATCTTGAGGAGCAATTTGAGCAATACGGTATTGGAGCTCGTGAAACTTGGTATCAAGGTGTGTTGACTGGGCTCCTGATCGTTGTTTGATAGATTTCTGATATCATTCTTACAGGATCTCGTACGATTCGACTACGTCGATGCCCCAGCGCCAGAGACGCTGATGCGTGCTCTGGAGCTTCTGAACTACCTTGCAGCGCTTGATGATGAGGGCAACCTCACACCGCTCGGCGCGATCATGGCTGAATTCCCGCTTGACCCTCAGGTATGCCCTTCCCTCTTGCGTCGACGCCCGAAATTGATGGGCTTTGCCCAGTTGTCGAAGATGCTCATTGTCAGCCCGGAGTTCAAATGCAGCAATGAGCTGCTGACGATTACTTCTATGATGTCTGGTACGTCATGATGCTCCCCATATGTGCCCGAAGACCGCTAATTATACCACCGGCATGCAGTACCCAACGTCTGGATCAGGCCAAACAACCAAAGACGAGAAGCAGATGCTGCGAAGCAACTGCTTAGCGTTCCCGATGGCGATCACCTCACCCTTTTGAATGTATATAATCAATATGTCCTCAGTATGTGACCCTTCCTTTCATGCATGACCAAGGCTCAATGGGCTCACCAATTGACCGTTAGACAAAAATGACAAGAACTGGACATGGACAAACTACCTCTCCCAGCGTGCGCTCATGCAGGCCGACAACGTGCGCGCCCAGCTGCAGCGCACGATGGAAAAGTTCGACGTCGAGCTCGTGTCGCTCACCGACGAGCGCAAGCTCTTCGTCAACATCCGGCAGGCACTGGTCTGCGGCTTCTTCATGCAAGTCGCACACAAGGAGGGCGAGAAAGGGAACTATCTCACGGTCAAGGACAACCAGGTACGTTTCACACCACATTCCCCAAGTCTTTCCTATGCGACGGCTGAACGGCGCCCGTTCCAGGTCGTGGCTCTGCACCCGTCGTGTGGACTGGATAACCAGCCGGAATGGGTGATCTTCAACGAGTTCGTGCTCACCACGCGCCCGTACATCCGCACTGTCTCCGACGTCAAAGCCGAATGGTAAGTCCTCCCTTCCCCCCCTCCCTTCCCACGAAGTGCGACGCACCCGGTTTTACGTTTTCACAGGCTCATAGAATACGCGACTAACTACTTTGATCTCGCGTCGTTCCCTGATGGCGAGACGAAGCACGCATTGCAGCGGGTCGTGAACAAGAAGGCGGGTAAGGCTGCCGGTCGCTTGGACGGGGGCAATGGGGGCGGTAGCGGCGCCGATACGAGGGAGAAGAAGAAACGCAAGAAAGTGTAACTATGCTCGCTGGGGGGGCGGGGGCCAATGATGGACAAGCTTGTGCTTGATTTGTTTCAACGTTTGTAAACGTCATGACATACATCATTACTTGTAGACACCGTTCGGTAGAGCAATGCGGCTGAGTGTATTTCCCGGGTAGAGTTGTACATAGACCATTTGAAATATTTGTTTTTGGTTCCAGTTCCACCTAGTTCCACCCGACCCATCCACCTCCCCACTTCCTCCCACCTCGTAACGAACCCAAATGTCTCTGGGCCCTTATCTTGAAGTCGGGGTCTCATCTTTGCCGCGTCGCATCGTGCAACCACCTAAGCGACTATGTAAGCTGTTTGATATCCTCAAAATCGCGGGGTAGAAGCAGATTCAGATCAGTTTGTCGTCGTCATGAAGCAGAGCGACATGCAACCTTAATTTCGTGTGTGCCCGCTTTTTTTTTCATTTGCCTATTCCGCGCGACTTGTCACTTCAAGCCGCCGCAGAAGCCTGAGGGGAGCCTGAGGGGCAATAGTGAGATGCATTTCTCATGGATGCCATTCTGAAAGATGACTGATTTGGACGTTCGTCTCCGATGGATTCTACAACTTACACGGACTTTTACCGATCCCTGCAAAGAGCTGCGATCAAAGATATGTACCACATGCTTCGAAATTTGTTTCCAAGTGATGTAATTTATGATATGTAAAGTATATGTAGCAGGTCAGTACGCTCCAGTGACTCCACTGGGCGGTGCAGCTGCCTGCTGGGCGTTACTGTTATCTCCTTGCCTGTGTACCCAGTTGTGAAGAAAACTATCCAGAGCTTCCACGTCGTTTGTCGTTTCTCGCGCTGAGGTGCGCTTGGTCCATGAGAGGGCTCAATACAGCTCCTCCGAGTCAGAAGTCTCCACCTGTTTCAATGCGGATCGTGTTTGGCTAACGCATGTTTGGCTGCGTCCCTGAAGTTGGAAATAGATTCTTGTGCAAACTTCCATCGTTTTTTTCAAGAGGATTGCCTTATATCAATGGAATTCGCAAGAGGATTTCTCCGTGGATCCTGGCAAGAACCGATCTGAATCCGGGGCAAGGAATAAATTTGATGCTCCCCATCCTCCAATACCCCACAAGCCACGAGGTACATACTCCGTTGCTCCCCATCCAACTGCTTTATTTATAGATGAAAATCGTTTCTCTTTTAAAGCTTTTTTTGGGGTCTAATTCTTGCCTTCTTCCTGCACTTTACTCGAATGTCGACCGAAAAAATCTCCATTGAGATTTTCCACGACCAGGAACAGCAACAACGGAAGATCGACCTTGCTAACAATGTACAAGCAAAGTGAGTTCCCCTATTCTTCATTGAAGGGATTGATAACTGACGCTCGTGTGTAGGATCCAGAACCCATTGTATGGCATTCCGAAGGCGACGCTCTTTGCGCAAGTAGAGGAATTTGCACGAGAGAAGGGTATGGAAGATATTATTCCCATCCTCAAGAAGGGTGCCATCCTCGCGCAGAACCCTAGGGACTTCGAAGACATTCCCGAGCTAGACGAGGCCGATAGAGAAGTTATCCGCAGGGAAACAACTCGTTCGTGACCTATCTCTTCAAGCTGGAATGTGCTCCACTGACATTTATGCAAACAGACAAATGGTCTCAGCCGCGTGCCCTGTACTTGACGGTCATCATATGTAGTCTTGCTGCCGCCGTACAGTACGTCACACTCTTGTCCGTTTCGCCGTAACTAAACCTTCGCCGAACTAGGGGATGGGATCAGACTGGCTCTAATGGCGCGAACTTATCATTCCCCCAGGAATTTGGCATTTCAACAGAGAAGGGGACACCAAACGCCTCAACTCATGAATGGATAGTAGGCCTGATTAACTCTGGGTGAAGTCTTTCTGCAATCGTTACCAGCCTCTTCTCTAACAACCGACTATAGCCCATACATTGCATCATGTCTCCTCGGTTGCTGGCTGACGGATCCTTTGAATCACTTCCTTGGCCGTCGTGGAACGTTATTCTTCTGCGGTATATTCTGCATCTTCGCGGTGATCGGTCAGGGCTTAGCCCAGACATGGCCTCAGCTTCTCGTGAGTCACCCTTCGCGTTCTTCTCTTCATACACGGCACACACTCATTGCCGCGAAGGTCTGCCGTCTATTACTAGGCTTAGGAATGGGGCCTAAAGCTACTACATCACCTGTCTTTGCTGCGGAAAACACGCCAGCCAGCATCCGAGGAGGTCTCGTTATGTCTTGGCAGATGTGGGCAAGTACCGTGTCTGATACACTGGTGACATCTTTGTCTGACCTTTTTGCTTGTTAAGACTGCTTTCGGTATTTTCTTGGGCTTCAGCGCCAACCTTGCTCTTTTCCAAGTCGGCCCCATTGCTTGGCGTCTCCAACTTGGTGCCGCCTTCCTGCCCGCTGTCCCCCTGACGATCGGAATTTTCTTCTGCCCTGGTTAGTCCCCAGTCCACCTAACGCACATTTTACTCATCATGCATATCGCACGCCAGAGTCCCCCCGCTGGCTCATGAAGAAAGGCCGCTACCGAGCCGCGTACAACTCCTTCAAACGCCTGCGCAACAGCGAGCTGCAAGCCGCACGCGACCTGTACTACGTGCACCGGCAGCTGGTAGAGGAGTTCGCAGTGCTCAAGGGCTCGACCTACGTCTCTCGCTTCGTCGAGCTCTTCACCATCCCGCGCGTGCGACGCGCGACGCTCGCGAGCTTCGTCGTCATGATCGCGCAGCAGATGTGTGGCATAAACATCATCGCATTTTACTCCTCGACTATCTTCGCCAATGCGGGCTACTCTACGAAGCAGGCGCTCCTCGCGTCGTGGGGCTTCGGCCTCGTGAACTGGCTGTTTGCATTCCCTGCTGTCTGGGTAAGCTTGTGCTGTACCACTTCGTTGCGGACCCTTTGCTGATAGAGAGGCCTGCAGACTATTGATACATTTGGCCGCCGCAACCTGCTGTTGTTCACGTTCCCGAATATGGCGTGGACGTTGCTGGCTGCTGGGTTTTCGTTCTTTATCCCGAATGGAAACGCTGCCCGCGTTCCCTGTATAGCTTTATTTATCTTCCTGTTCGCTGGTAGGTCCCATCAACCACAAATCGCTGCAGAAGACAATGCTGACATTCCCCCATCTCAGCGTTCTACTCTCCCGGAGAAGGTCCTGTGCCCTTCACATACTCTGCTGAGGTCTTCCCCCTGACGCATCGAGAGATGGGAATGTCAGTATTCAAAAGTTCTACTCTCAACCTTCCGACGTCTAATCAAAACTACAGGTCCTGGGCCGTAGCTACGTGTCTATTCTGGGCATCCGTCCTCTCCCTGACCTTCCCTCGCCTCTTGACTGCATTCGGAAGCACTGGAGGTTCGTCGGTCGTTTATACCCCCTGCTGACCCCGTCCCTGACGCACCACTACCTCCCCGACAGCGTTCGGATTCTACGCAGCCCTGAACGTCGTCGCCTTGGTCATGATCTTCTTCTTGATGCCTGGTAAGTTCTACCTCTGTCCTGATCCATCAATTACCTCTAATACGCCTTCTGGCCCGCAGAAACCAAGCAACGCACGCTCGAAGAGCTGGACTACGTCTTTGCTGTGCCTACGTCACGGCACGCGGGCTACCAGCTGAAGACCTTCCTCCCTTACTGGATACAGCGATATATCTTCTTCCGCAAAGTGGAGCTCGAGCCGTTGTACAACTTTGAGGAGGTGGAGAGCATCACGGTGTTCGAGAAGGGCGCCGGCCACTAGGCTTGTGAGGTCCTGGTTTGTATCTTGTGATACCATCGATGAGTGGCGAAAATTATCACACAAGTACTGATCGATACTCTGTTCGCGCTTGGCACTTGCGCTTGTACTTATTAATGCATTTTCATATTCTCCAACTTGCACATTTCAGGGAGCAGGCCCATGGTATGTGAGTAATCTTGGTGATTGGCACATTGACACTTCTCTAAGGGCTCTGCCATCGTGTCTTCGATCTTGTGAGTTTGACAGTGCTTGAAGGTCGCGGGGAGATAAGTATTGTTACAGCCGCGTATCTGAGGCTGTATTTCATCAGACACACACATGTACATAGAGACCCCTAGATCACATGGTGATTGCCGAAGATATCATCCCAATGTGTCTATTTTAACGCGCGCTCTCCAGTCTAGTCTTGGCGCCTGCCACACCTTGAGGGCTGCTCAATTATTCCAGTCGGTCGGTTGGTCGTTCAGTTCTCGCCATCAAGGGTCCATTATTACTTGAATAGGCAGGCGATTTTGAAAGTCCGGCACCTGTGTCGTCTTCGGTCGTGCGGAGTGAATTTCACCATATTTCAACATCTAAAATCCTACAGCAGCAAAAACAACCTTTCTGAGTTCATCGCACTCAAATTGCAACATTCACCAAGCCAGGAGTCTCAGAAATGACGAACGATAAAGTGGAATGTCGGGCACCAAAAGGACCTGCCTATTCAAGTAATGGACCCTTGATGGCAATCCAATTGAACTGACCAACCGACTGACTAGAATAATTGAGCAGCCCTTTGGCCTTAACATTGGTCCTTAATGTCGCTGTGAATCGTGCGCTGGATAGCGAGCTGCTATTATCCATCCTGCGTACAATGGTTCTCCTCAAGAAAAGAAATACTGGGCACGTAGATCTCCGACAGAGTCGATCGATCTAAGTTCCCGTGGACCATGGACCGTGGGGCTCCACGACAACGAATAAATTTGATGCATTCCCAAGCATTCCCATCCCTTTCCCCACAACCCGACGCCCGATGATCTCGAATTAACTTCCTGTGATCAAGATGCGATTTCCTTATAAAAGGCCCCAACTTTTTTTGGAGTTGGTCTTTGCGTCCTTCCTGTACTCCACCCTTTCCTGCTACAATGTCGAGCGAGAAAGTCGAAACGTACCAAGACGAGGAAAAGCACCAACGGAAGATCGACCTTGCGAACAATGTGCAGGCCAAGTGAGTCGCCCAATATTTCATGCGAGGAGGCAAAAGCTTATGCTATGACGAAAAGAATTCAGAACCCCCTGTATGGGATCCCGAAGGCGACACTCCTTGCGCAAGTAGAGGAGTTTGCGCGAGAACAGGGTATGGAGGAGATCACGCCCATCCTCAAGAAGGGTGCCCTCCTTGCACAGAACCCCAAGGGCTTCGAAGACATCGCCGAGTTGGACGAAGCTGACAGGGAAACTATCCGCCGGGAAACGACGCGTTTGTGGCTCTATTTCTCATTTTGGTATGCCATTGACGTTCAGATACAGACAAATGGTCTCAGCCTCGTGACCTGTACTTGACAGTCATCATATGCAGTCTTGCTGCTGCAGTACAGTGTGTCACGCTCCTACATCGCACCTCTATTTCTGCGACTAAAACATTGTCTAGGGGATGGGATCAGACTGGCTCCAACGGCGCGAACTTGTCATTCCCCGACGAGTTCGGCATCTCATTTGCGAAAGGGACTCCAAACGCGGCCAGTCACGAGTGGATCGTAGGCCTAATCAATTCCGGGTGAGATATTTCCGTAATCGTGACCTGCGCCTTTTAATAGCAGAACGTAGCCCGTACATTGCATCATGCCTTCTCGGGGTCTGGCTCACAGACCCCTTGAATCATTTCCTTGGCCGTCGTGGAACGCTATTCTTCTGCGGCATTTTCTGCATCTTCGCGGTCATCGGTCAGGGCTTGGCACAAACATGGCCTCAACTTCTTGTGAGTGACCATCTGCACCCACCTCCCCGTCATATATGGCACGCACTTATGAATATCCACCCTGCAGGTTTGTCGCCTACTCCTTGGCTTAGGAATGGGCCCCAAAGCCACTACTTCTCCCGTCTTTTCTGCGGAAAATACGCCAGCCAGCATTCGCGGAGGTCTCGTTATGTCTTGGCAGATGTGGGCAAGTACCGCGTCGATTCCTTTCTCATCGTCGTTCTCTGACCTGTATCCTCTTTAAGACCGCGTTCGGTATCCTCCTAGGTTTCAGTGCCAACCTCGTCCTTTTCCAAGTCGGCCCCATTGCCTGGCGTCTGCAGCTCGGATCCGCCTTCCTCCCGGCTGTCCCCCTCACGATCGGAATCTTCTTCTGCCCTGGTCAGTACCCAAATCTGAAAGCGGCACTCTACTCATCATGCCTATCACGCCATAGAATCCCCCCGGTGGCTCATGAAGAAAGGCCGCTACCAGGACGCGTACAAGTCCTTCAAACGTCTCCGCAACAGCGAGCTGCAAGCTGCACGTGACCTGTACTACGTCCACCGACAGCTGGTGGAGGAGTTCGCAGTGCTCAAGGGCTCGAACTACGTCTCTCGCTTCGTCGAGCTTTTCACCATCCCGCGCGTGCGCCGGGCGACGCTCGCGAGCTTTGTCGTCATGATTGCGCAGCAGATGTGCGGCATCAACATCATTGCATTTTACTCCTCGACCATCTTTGCCAATGCGGGCTACTCTACGAAGCAGGCGCTCCTCGCGTCGTGGGGCTTCGGGCTCGTGAACTGGGTGTTTGCATTCCCTGCTGTCTGGGTAAGCTTGTACTGTACCGCTTCGTTACAGACCCTTTGCTGATTGAGAGGCCTGCAGACTATTGATACATTTGGCCGCCGCAACCTGCTGTTGTTCACTTTCCCGAACATGGCGTGGACCTTGCTCGCCGCTGGCTTTTGTTTCCTCATGTCTCCTACCAATCCCGCTCGCATTCCCTGCATTGCCTTGTTCGTCTTCATCTTTGCTGGTAAGTCCGCGATTCCCAATGCATATTGTCCTAGGTATGCTGACCCCTCCCTTCTCAGCGTTCTACTCTCCTGGAGAAGGACCTGTGCCCTTCACGTACTCCGCCGAAGTCTTCCCGTTGACGCACCGAGAGATGGGAATGTGAGCACTGAAGATTCTGATTTTACACTGGTGGATCTGATTAAGATTATAGGTCCTGGGCTGTGGCGACGAATCTGTTCTGGGCGTCTGTCCTCTCCATAACCTTCCCCCGCATCCTATCTGCATTCACAAGCACCGGAGGTCAGCCGACTCTTCACACCCCCTTGATGCCCTCTCTGATGCCCCCCCCCCCTTCACACAGCGTTCGGATTCTATGCAGCATTGAACGTCGTCGCCTTCGTCATGATCTTCTTCCTCATGCCTGGTATGCCCGCCTCCCATTCCGGAATGCCACCTGACTCTTGACATATCTTTCGTTCTCCAGAAACCAAACAACGCACCCTCGAAGAGCTGGACTACGTCTTTGCCGTGCCGACCTCACGACACATGGGGTACCAGTTCAAGACCTTCCTCCCTTACTGGATCAAGCGCTACGTACTCTTCCGCAAGGTGGAGCTCGAGCCGCTGTACAACTTCGAGGAGGTGGAGAGCATCACGGTGTTCGAAAAAGGTGTTGGCCACTAGGCTGTTGTGATCGTGTACGCTGCTCGCTGGATATTGATGAGTCACAAATGTCTCTTATTATTTACTACTTATGGTCGTACCTTTTCCTACTGTAGTGTATGTTAACGCCCTGCTACGTGGTGGAAAACGTCTTATGTCGTATGGCCTCGAGGAGTTATGGCCTCGAGGAGTTATTTCGACTTGATGGATTTTCATTCTATACATAGCAGTGCTATTAAGTAAACACCATAATTATACCTGCATAGGTTGATGTGTGAAAAAGACGTTAACAAAACAGAAGTTGCGGAATGTGACAATGTCCAAGACAAGGTGTCGATACTGCGAATTGAACTGCCAGCTGCCAGACGAAGGGCACAATTTTTTTCAAGCCTGATATGAGCAATGAACGTACGCATCAGACTCGAGACAGCAAGGGAAGAAAGAGCTAGGGATCGAAGAGAAGGTGTGACCGAGAGCTTGAGATCATGAGCTATCCTAGGTTATCCACTCCTGACCGATCCACTGCTGAAATACCACGCAGCGGAGTACTCTCCTGCCCAGTCGCGACATCTTTGGCTTTTTGCAATTTCGATTCTTGGCTTGGGAGGACGCTAGACATTGTTGCAAATATTTCGGACCATGTTTCGTTATTGAAGGCTTTTATTGGGATGAGAAGTTTTGTAGCTCGTCGACGAAGGACCTTTTTGACCTCTCCAGTAGAATCTTGTTCGTCCGCGTAGGAGTCAGCGTAATTTTCAGCAGAGAACTGGCTGATTGGATCCGGGTCTTGGGTTAACGTGCCAGATTGCCACGCCCTCAAGGCATGCTGGACCTGCATATATTCAGCTTAGCATCGTCCAAACGAATTTGTCAGATCCGCAAATGACTCACCGCCTGGACGGCGAGAATGAGTGCACCCACAGGTGGCAGACCTCCATCTAGAGGAGTTTTGAAAGGCATTGTATACGTATGATAATACGCTTTTGCCAGCGTGTGTAAAATTAACGATGATTGCAGAGGGCCCTAAGACTAAATCATCAGCCACCGTGGTAACACCATGATACTAATACTAATAGCAATTGACCATACCGTTCTCGTGACCGTGCCGTCATCCTCATTCAATTCCCACCCCTTCCACAAGAATCGACTGGTATGGTGCCCCTCTATTTGGACCACTTTCAACATATCCGCAACGATTTCTCGGATAGCGTCGCTGGTGTTTTCCATTGCACTGGTTTCCCGATCAAGAAAAGCCTGGATAACGCCCGCTGCAGTATTGTAGAACGTGGACCGGAATGCATGAAGGTGGTCAGAGGCCTGAGACACGATGATGAGAGAAAAAATCATGGAAAGCCTAGGAAAGAAATGCATGCCTGTTCATCCCGCTCATCCCCTTCGCTGACCTTCACTTGTCCATTTCCCCAGGCGATGTCGGCAACCTCCTGAACCTCTACTACACGGAGTTTGCGCCAAGGATCTTCTTGATCCGTCCCAAGTTTTGAGCGCAACTCGAAAAGAAATACGTTGAGCTGTGGTCCTGACTATTTTTGGTTGCATCCACGCGTTTGAGAACATCGTGTAGGAGAGTAGTGTGACCCATTGTGGAAATAAACTTTAACGTGATTCAACGTTAGCCTACGAAGCCAGGACACGCGCGTTGATTCTTACCGTAGAACCCTGGACCCTGTCAGTCCACCTCTCTCGACACCGCATGATCATTTGATCGTTCTTTCGACGGAGGACTACGCGCCAAAAAATATTTTGTGGCAAAATTCTATTGATCGTTCCCTGGACCTTCTGCAGCTCTCTGCGACGCTGTGTTAAGTAGTGAACTGATACTATGCGAAGAAATGACCTTACTTGGTAATGTCCTCTAACTCTTGCTCCTGATTGTGATCTAATCCTATGTCCGCTTCCGTTACAGGCACAGGAAACTGCTTGACTACTTTGTTTGCAAAGGACTCGATGTCGTCCTTGAGCTCTTGCGCACGATCTGATATACCTTTGGCTTTCTAGAATATGGATGCGAGTCACTAGGTCATCAACAGCACGCGCACGCTATCGACATAGATGTGTCCACCTACCCCAATCATCCGAGCAGTGGTGGTGGCGGCTTTGATAGTTCCCGCGACGATGGGCAATGGTACCAATACTGAATCTCCAAAGGCATCCAAAGCTAGAAGGACATCTTCTTCTACATCTTGAACAAGCTGAGTAGTACTGTCCTGAGCGGCTTCGTCTGTGGGGGCTTCAGAAAATGCTGGAGTTGCTTTCGCTGTAGGGACTTCACCTGGAGAAGTGTCTTGAGGGGCTTCGGCTGGACGGGGGTCAGCCCAAGGCCAACAGTTACAGATGCAGCCGGGCATCGTTCTCAGGGCACTCGAAAACGAGGGTGAAAGAAACTTTCTGGCGGAATTCCAGCAGCTCAGTTTGGCAATATTGATGATTCGATTACACAACGAGCAGCCCATTACAGCTCGGTTCGAATGGCCGACATCCGTGAGCTTCTAAAATTCCCCTGCCTCATTTGCTTACAAGTATCCCTAATGTAACATGGGATGGGAATTGGCTGTATTATGAGATTCGGAATACCTTTGAGCTAAGGAGGCAAACGTACCACTAATCCACTTGCTGATTGAGATGGGCTGGACTCATAATGTAAATGGAACACCAGTCATGGCCTAGCGGTATTGCGTACTTTATTCTGTTGGGTGTCTCTAAATCTTAATCAACTTGAACGGACTGTCGCGAGATTCTGAGGGAACTGCCTTTAGTACAATTATTCCTGCTCCATGCTCCGCATGGCATCCCAACATCCTAAGCTCCGTTTGGCTCCTGAGTGGCTGGGAGTGGGGTTTCGGTGGCGCAAAAAATGGAGATGGACATGATTGCCTCCTATCTTAACTCTGAATTATGATGGCCTTTTGCACTGGTTCTGAGTTTATAAAATGAGGTTTTGTCAGCCCAGGGAAATTTCACTTACTCCTGTAATGAATTATTAGGGCCCCCAGGATTTCATGCGAAAACTTTGGGACCCTCGGCCGTTGAATATTGGCGATTTTAGCCTGAGGCCAGGTCAGCCAGGTCAGCCTCAAATTTTGGTTTTGGAAACATTGAACCACCTGGCCCATTAATCAGCCAGCCACGTAGCGACCAGAATCACTGACCTCGATACGATAGCACATGTTTTGAAAATGTTTATGTTTTCGTTTTCTGTATGTTTTTCTGACATAAACCATGACTACCAATTTTCAAGGAATTTTTGGCCAAACCTATATCCCGGGGCCAACCTGAGGTTGTGGCCCTCGTACCTCCGACAGGACCCTATTGGACAGGCTTCAAATTGTGGGTACGAAGGAAATGCAGGTTCATGTCGTACTATGAGCAGTGCGTTCTAGTTATATCGTCCACAGCGACCTGTGTGGCTGTAGGTGGCTGTACGCCGGGTTTGAGACAGATCTCAGAATTGCAGTGACGCAGGCTCGTCTTTCATGGACAGCTATGCCTGGATGTTTTTCCCTCCCTCGTTGGCTCCAGAAGGCCTTTTCACCCACTGATACTATCGATTATGACAGTGAACTGGTGCCGAGCTCCTCCTTTCAACCCAGGAGTCCTTATTATGCCCAACAACCAATCTATGGCAAGTTTACTATCGAGACCACAAAGAAATTCCTCAAGCTCTTCCGAGCCACGTATGGAACTTTATCAATGTCCACCCCCGAGGGTGTTGCCCTACGAACCGCGGAAAGACTTGTTTCGGCATGCGAGGTAAATTCAAGGGGTAAGAAACGGCGTTAATGCTTATGCTTGTCTAGGAGCATGATTCCGCCATGAAGCGAGCGCAAGATTTGAGAAGCCGTATTAAAATACTCATGGTGGATCGTCTTATGGACCCGACGGAAGCGGAAGGGGCTGAGTTAGAGGTGAAGCTGACAGATAATAAGAGACATCTCGAAAAGTATGCTGCCTTTGTCTCGATTGATGCCGCATGCTCACAACTTTTAACCAGTCATATAACTGATCTTAAAGCGATGGAGCAAGGGGTAATGACACTATGCCGTTACCTGGCGGCTTTCTTTGTAGATGACAAGGAGGCAAAGGATCAAGTACGCCTTTCAAGTTCCAGCCTCACAGACACTAGACAGGCAACAGACAACGTATGATTTCCATCAATCCTTTTTTTTATTTGTCCAGAACTCACATTGTTGGTACTCTCAAGCTAGGTTGCATACTCGCTGAGTGCGCAGTTCTCCGCGTCTTCCTTAAACAAATATGTACGTTCCAAGATAGCCACCTGGAGTCTCTGGACGAACTTGTGGATACATTGTTCGACGTCGACGCTATCATAGAGCAACGGTTAATTTGGAAGGCTTCTTTTGGGTCGAGGTCGCGACTCTGCGCTGCCCTGACTCGCCTCCCACCACGATCAGCCGCGGCTGACATTGAACCTCTAGTTCTGAAGAAAGCCGGTAACCGGATGAATGATCCCTCGCAAACACTCAGTACAGAGGAAGTTCAGAGAATTGTTGACACCAGATACGGCGAAGGCGCGTTCAGGGTAGCGGAGCAAGATCTATGGTGCAGATTGGTTTGCGGATTTCTCTACATTCGATGCACTGCGCCTCATCCGTCATCTCGTTTAGGTTGAGCGAAAAACTGAAGAGTGGCGCGATAGATTCAGTGTGACCGCCGCCGATATTGTTAGGGAGTATATCAACGGCCACCCTGATCGTTTCCCGGACCCGGACACCGTAAAGGAGACTATTGGGTACATGCTAAAGCAACAAGACGAGCGCGAATTTAGTAAGCCATTCCATTGGAAATACTGCGATAGGAACGAGAACGGAACGGCGTCAACGGCAAGCGAACTTGCCACTATGCTCTCACTCACTCTATAACATGCCATCTTAGGGTCCGTTACAGTCACCACTTGTCCTCAACACACTGGCACTGGCGCACTTCCAAGATATCGCCGAGTATCCAACTATGGAGGATGATAAGCCGTCTGCTGCACTTGTATTAGCCATTCAAGCGGTAAGGTGCGTCATTTGCCAACGCGAGAGCTCGTTGATGATATATATAAAGGTCGAGCACGCACTCGGAGCTTGGCGGTCGGGTGTATTCGTAGAAGACCATGGGTCTTCTGAGGATTTATGTGGCGCGCATTACGGCAATGTTATGGAGGACATCATCACAACAACTCCGATCGGGGAGCACACAGATTTCACCAATAATCGGGCAACGCAATATTTAAAGACCATAAAGACCTTTGAGGATTCGACTTGGCAAGACATCTTCCTGACGATGGCCGAGTTTCTTAAATCGAAGAACAGGAAAGGAAGGGAAAACCTGAGGTGAGGTAGGCATGAACATAGTTTTGTACCTGCTTCAAAGTTGGAGGGCAGTAGGCTGGGCCTTGGAAATTTCAGCAGCCATCTTTTGACGGTGTAAGTAATTAAATTTAAATGTTGGGCGGAACCATATACCCGTGCGAGCCCGTGCGCTTCCCGTGACGCAGCGTCTCCCCAAAGACGTCCACTTCGCTTGTCCTTGTTACGCGTAATGCGGTTGCAATCTATATTGAATCTATAGCAACGCCACTCCGCTTACAGCCGCACTGATATTCAAATTGTTCAGCTGATTGGCAGTGTCGCTGAGATCTTGGTCCCACCCAAGGATGCTTTCTTCATGCTTTCGACCAACTTCTGACTATCCGTTGTTGCTTCACGCTGCAGCTCGCGTGGCAAGGGGTCTATTGTTCAGAATAAAGTTTGATATTCAGAGTGGTTGGGTAAGTATAATCCCAGCGAGGCTCGAGCCCATCTTCACTCAGCAGACTTCGAACTGAAAAGATGTCAAGTGAAGATCCCGTGGTAATCGTCGTTAGGTTGTGTATGCTACGGGTACCACGACGCCCGCTGTGACCCGACATAGTGTGACGGTATGCGTTTAAAAAGCGAATTGTTGAACGATGGATTCCCTAGAGCCGGCCTCTTCACAAAACACAAAACGCCCCACCAACATCATGAAATTCTCTTCTACCCTTCTTTTCGCGCTCTCCATCGTCTTCTCTAGTTCGGCCGTCGTCGCCCAATCTATTGAGGGGTACGAGCTCGCAGCGCTTACGGCCCGAGACATCGCTGCTCGCCACACGGCCGAATGGGACCTATTCGAGCGGGACTTTGAGTCCGAGCTCCTCGCCGCGAGACCACAGCGCCCTGCTCCCATTTTCGCGCAGCCGGCGCCCGCCCACCACCGAACTCAGCACGTTCAGATCCCGCAGCCGGCGCCCGCCTACCACATCTGAACACCCCCCGCAGCCGGTCGCGTTTAGTAAGTTTCTCCCAACAATTATGTCGTGCTCGAGAATGCTGAATGGTTCGCCCGTCCAGGCCTTGGTATAGCCCACATTCAAGGCACCTGCTTGCAGACGATGTTGCTCGTGCAAGGACGTAATATGATAGGTTGTTGACGGTTAATAGTCGGTGTAGCCTATGATTGCATTGTAACTGGTGGAATCAAAGTATCTGTGCTGCCGAAATGTTCAGTGCACGGTATGGTTACGATGACAAGTTATCCACACGACCGTCTACTGATCAAGACCGTGAACGTTGCTACAATGGCAAACCCTGGTTCGTTATTTCAATTGTAGGCAACTCTGTTCTCCTCCGGCGCATGCGAGGAGTAGCACCTCGCGCACACCCGTCGTGGCTGTAGAACCTACACGCCATTACCCACGTGATTATAGTCGCTGGAGCCTGAACCCTTTACGAGCTCAAGCTGTTCATCCTCGTAGCAGGGGGAGGAGAAGTCCACGGGGTCGCCCTCTGGCAGGGAGACGACGTGTGTTCCGAGTGTGATGGATCATGGACGATGACAGTTTCAAAATCTGGTGATAGTAGAGTAAGTGGAATTAGTGAGAACGCTAGTGGTATACTTTAAGAAAAAGGGACACACCAATTTTTGCAGCGGGGATGAGGTCCTCGTTGATATCGTGCCTCGAGTGACGTAGGGTCGAAGGACAGTGCTGGAGTGGCTGCATGCGCAGCATCAGCATCGTGGCTGCGTAATCTGCGCTCTCCAGAAGCGCATCGCCCTAGCCAATGGGCTGCTTGCCCGTCAGAGCTGTGGACCTGGAAACGGGCGTTGCGCGAAGGGCGCGTGCTCCACGCTCGCAGTGCTGCAATGGGGGCGGTAGGTGCCTTCTTAATCATTCGGGTGCCCACTCAGTTGACGGGTTACTTCGGCAGTCTACTGCTGTTTCCGAGAAAATTGGTGTTATGGCAGTGGATGCTGTGAATGCAGCGAGATTGGGTGCTCTGGGTTGTGTTGTATGAGTGGGACTGCGTGTTGTGGTGAGTTCTCCAATGGTTTCAGCGGAATTTGGAATTTTGTTGTTGATGAGGACCGGCGGCAGAAACGACGATTATTAATGTTGCAGATAAGAGGATCAAGTACAGTGGCAGCTGGAACAGTGGTGTCTTGTCGTGCAATGCATCGTGGGTGAAAGTAACCACCACATCGGGCGTTTCGATCTCCTTACTTCGGGGCGGCGGCCAGTGGCTGTACATGTTGTCGAGTAATGTCGGGAACTTTATTATCTAAGCATCAATAATGATTGGAAATGCGTGCGCAAACAACCAATTAAGGACGCGTCGCGTCCCAGTCGCGTCCCACAGCTCGTCCAGGTGTGTATACTTCGATGACGTCAATTTCAATCCCATCTCTACGCTGAAAGAGGTAGGAATCGATCCAGAGACTAGTGGTACCTCCCTACGTTCCGATGTTGCATACTTTTGGAGGTCTACTTCCTGCTGGAGGAAGGGTCGAGCGACGAGGGGGGGGCGCACTTAATGTGTGTACTTTGTCTTGTGACTCAACACTTTATATTAATAAAAATTTCAGAGCGGGTACGCTTTGCGAGGGTCTCGGTGGATGGCCAGAAAGATAAGGAAGGCGAGGATGACGAGTCTTTACTTCGTGGAGGTGGTTTCCGTCACACGGCCAGTGTATATCATGGTGTATATCATCTCAGGTCCTAGGTGAGTACTTATCTTGACGTCTACAAAATGATGCATTCTCAACATCGTCCAAAATATCTGTCTGGCGAAAAGGAAAACGACTGATCATTTTTTTCCTCATCAATTGACCATTCATTCTTCAAGCTTACCTGCTTTTGGAGGGCTACTCCCCGCTGGAGAAGGTGCTCGGCGACGGAGCGCACATGGTTATTGTGCGTACATTATTTTGCGACGCTTCGTACCAAATCTTTCAGAAATATCAGATTCGAAGCTATCCACATGACGTTCCAGAGTAGACGGTGGAGAAAAGAGAATGCATCTGAAGTTGTGTGGAAGTCGCGTATATCATTATGAGAATTGGGGGGTGGGAGATGTCTTAGCAAGTGTATGTCATCTAGGGGACGTAAACAGTGTTGCCTGAGGCTCGGGCACAATCGCAGGCGATCGTTGGAGTCGAAATTGAAATAGTAACAGTCGTCGCTGGAAATGACGGTATGAGTGCTTTGTTAAACATCTAGGTGAAACACCTACGCTTGGAGAAACGTCGATGGGTACATACAGTAACAGACCATTGAAGGACGAGGAAGGTTAAGGGCGTTGGGATCGAACATGACAACACAACACTTTTTTTTACAGGTATACATATGAAAAGGGCTGTAAAAGTGTAAGGCGCACGAGAAGAATGATGGCCGGTGGGGTTTAATGGTTTCCTTATCCTAATACATAATGCACACCCTCTTCCCCTTGAACTCGTCCCACCGATTCAACGCTGCATCCGCCACAAAATGAGCCACATCCCTCCTCGATATCGTCCAACCACGCGGCTCCTCCTCACTGTCACTAACCCTATATGCCTCACTCGCCCCACTCGAATTCGCCTTGTCCGCAAGACATTCTCCATCTGTCAGCAGCGATGCCCGGATCACGAGCACATTGTCCTTCAACGTCCCCTCTGCAGGCATTCCTTCCATGTCCCACCATCGCCCGTCTAACACCTCGGCCACGGGCTCCCCATCCTTGTCCTTCCGGGTGTTCCATGCCCACCCTGCAACGTGCGAGATAACCCGTTCAGCACCGATTTTGTCGCGATGTGGGGACCCAAGTGCGGCGTACAACGGCTTGAGCGGGAGTGGGAGGGTGGCGCGCGCGCTCTGGGTAAGACCAGTGGATGAAAGCGTGATAATATTTGGACGGGGTGTGGGGAGCGTGGAGAGGACGTTAAGGAGAGAGTGGGTTACGAGGTCCGGGGGCGTAAGAACAAGGCCTTTGAGAAGATGAAAGTTAGGATAGCCGCCTGCGAGAAGAGAAGTTTACGTTAGTAGAGTTCAAGCAGCCCTAGGAAGTACGCACCGACTGTGAAAAGCAGAAGATCGACTATGCCTGATGCCGAATTGGCTGCGGCTGCGGCCCAGGTGCGTTCAACGTCTGCTCTAACGAGAGCATCGCCTTTCACGAGGTGGGCCGTGTTTGATTTCAGGTATTGTTGTACCTGCGCGTCGTTGTCGAAGACGGAAGGATTTCGGAGCAGGAATGTGACAGTATGTCCTGCCGCTAAGTATCGTTGCCTAGTTAGATACTGGTTCGAAGAATGACACAAGCTCACCAAGAAAGCGCAGCGAGGCATAGTAACCGATGTTTCTGGATCCACCGATGACAAGAATATTCATGCTTAGAAGAAAATCTGATGTTTGGATGAGGTGGCGTTCGAATAAAAGGACTGGGATATCATTTCGTTGGCATCGATCTTAATCGTTTTATACCATTTGCGGCCCGAAGGGCGTTCTCCTTACCAATTTTAGTAGCCTATCGGAGATCAGTACTGATTCTGACGCAATTCACGCCGATCATCATGCATCAGCCTGAGGGGAAGGTCCGCTATGTAGGCATGTTCGACGACTCTCATGGAGCTTACTCGCCTCAAAGTTTCATAAATTTTCGACCGCAACACCCGCTAGATGCTTTGAAATGCCCGCCCACCCGGTATGTTATAGAAGTTTGTTGCATCGTAGTGAGTAAAAGTTGGAGTAGGAAACCTAGTACAAGACTCACTAATCAGGAATATGACGGGTCAGAATCTTTGCAAGATCCTTCCTTGACTGCTCGCGATCGACGTGTCTGCCGTTTGGGCCGCAGGCGTCACACCATTGTAAAGCGTTAGCATCGGAGTTATTCTAAACCACTAGGAATGCAAAGAGATAATCAATCATTGAATACAAAATTTACGGAACATGCGGGGATTAAGTTGATATCGGCTGTGGAGAGACCAGAAACACACTGCGGCCACTTCCCTTTCACAAACGCAAAGAAGGCAAGAGGCAATTTCCAAGTAAATGTGATGATACTGGCCGATAAAAGGTCTCGATGGTGGAAGAGCAGTTATATAGAGCTAGAGCAAGAACAGCAATTCCGCAACGAAAGGACCACGGCATATCCACAGAGAGCGTAACTCAGTGCTTGAACACATATCCCGTCACACCCTCGTCTGTATACCCCATCCTCATAGCCTTGACCTTATCTTCCCACGAAGTCGTATAGAAATGCTGTCGCAAGCGCCACGAGAAAAGGCGGAACAGCGGCACGCCGCCGCACTTATGATTCGGAAAAATCCACCCCGCTGTGCCCTTGTTCTTGTAGCCAAAACGCTCGATAGCCCGATCACGCTCCCAAGCGTCGGTAGTGTAGAAATAATTCCACGTCTTGTAGTTAGCGAGGGCGTATAGAGGCACGGTGTCGGGATGCCAGCGATCGAAGAAGTAACCGATAACGTTCGAAGCCAAGGGGCACTGGGGCTTTCGCACGAAGGGGACGGCTTGCCAGCGTTTGGGGCATTCGTTCGGCGGTGGGAAATGGGGATGATGACGAGGAGGAACACCAGGATGATGATGATGATGATGATGAGGCGGACGGTGAACTGGTTTTCCGCCTTTCTCTGGTCTGCCGGGGTGTCCTGGAGCCCCTGGTCTTCCGGGTTTGCCAGAGTGACCTGGGGGCCCTGACTTGCCGGGCTGTCCACCTTCTCCGGGTCGTCCAGGTTCACCAGCCTCTCCAGGTTCGCCAGGCATACCAGGCTCGCCGGGACGACCTGGTTCACCGGGCTCCCCTGGCTGACCAGGTTCGCCAGGACTACCTGGTTCGCCGGGGCACCCTGGCTTACCGGGTTCGCCAGGCTTTCCCGATTCTCCAGGTTCTCCAGGGGGTCCTGATGGTCCTGGTTCGCCTGGGTATCCATGCTCGCCTGGCTCTCCCGGCTTACCGGGTTCGCCAGGCTTCCCCGCTTCTCCAGGTTCTCCTGGGGGGCCTGACCTGCCCGGTTCGCCTGAGTGTTCCGACTCTTCTGGCTCGCCGGGTTCGCCAGGTCGTCCTGGGACGCCATTGCCGCCATTACCGCCGTTGCCACCGCTGCCACCGTTGCCACCGAATCTGCCACCATCGTTGCCGCCATTACCCCCATTACCCCCATTGCCACCATTACTACCTCCGCCTGGAGGACCCCAATGACCTGAGTATCCGCCAGGTCCACTTCCATCCCCATGCCCGTCCCAGTCTCCTCCCCTAACCTATCATCAAGAAAAAGTCAGCAAATGAACCAATGACGTGGGGAGTGAGTCGTACTTCAAGGGTTTTCACATATCGGGAGTCGTAGTCGGAAGTGGAAGTGGCGAACGAGCAGCTGAGGAGCGCAGATACCACAAAGATCTGATGCTTCATTGCCGTTTCGGCACTTGAGGTTTTTGGAAAATGTTTGTGATGATAACGTTCTTATCGGTGTGCAGATGTAGATGTAGATAGTGTTAGATGAGACAAGCCGAAGGGAGAGTGGACGAGGAGTTGAGAGCCGCGATGCGGTAAGGTATCGTCGTCGAAGGAGCCTTCTTATACCTGCGGGAAGAGGGGTTTAAGATTGAGATGACGTCCTACGTCTGTGGGGCGCTTGGTGAGGGGTTGGGCGATGGACATGGCAATGTGGCTCACGGACGAAGAGGGGGTCGTAAATCCTGTGTGGCGCTCTACCAAGAGAGGGCACTCCGAAACATGGAATGGTTCAGAGGTGCTCTATGGGCCCGCACTTCCATTAGTACCGTGTCTGAAGGCCTTGGATGTGAAACCCGGCGATAGGCAAATGAAAGAAGATTATGACACAAACTCAGCGTTCGACGCGTCGTCTACGTGCTAATCGTCAGTCGAAATGCGGTGCGGGCTCCTAATTTACCTTTATTTTAGACGCTGATGACAGTGACGAGACAAGAGTCACCGAGAACGCCATTTCCTTTGCATAAGCAGCTGAAAAAAGAGAGTTTAGTGTGGGTCGTAGCTCCAACGATCCACTTACACTCTCGAAGCTATCCACCCCCTTTTACAGAGTTTTTATAGGGGGAGTGCACGGACTTCATCTGAAGCGAAGAAGTTGGTGTTGAAAGGGTACAGCCACAACGTCAACAGAACCAAATAACACAAGCTTTCTCGCCCCATTTTTGCCCAGTTGCAAGTTTGCTTTTCCGTTTGTCGTCCCCGCCGTCGTCCACGTCGTCGTTCAAGCACACAAAATGGCCGCTCCCGCCCCCTCTGTCGATGGAATTGGTATCGCAAACCTTCCCAACCAGGTGAGTACCGTTCTCTTGCTGTCACCCAGCTTTTTCTGACACGAAAGCACTACAGAGGCATAAGATTGTTGCCAAACGCGGGGCCCACTTTACCATCATGGTAGTCGGTGAGCTCCAACGAATTTAGTTATCTCAGAACAAGTTTTAAATTCGAACACCAGGCGAGTCGGGGTTGGGCAAGACGACGCTCATCAACACCCTCTTTTCAACAGAGCTCTCCCCCGCGAAGAACTACACACGGCGTCACCACAAACAGCTCGACAAGCTGACAGAGGTGGAGATCATCAAGGCCGAGCTCGAGGAGAAGCAGTTCAAGGTCAAGCTGACTGTCATTGACACCCCCGGTTTCGGTGACTACGTCAACAACCGCGATTCGTGGATGCCCATCGTCGAGTTCATCGACGACCAACATGAGGCATACATGCGCCAGGAGCAGCAGCCCCAGCGCCATGAGAAGACCGACCTCCGTGTCCATGCGTGTCTGTACTTCATCAGGCCAACGGGTCACACGTAAGTGGTGTGTCATGAGCTCTGGGTTCTAGGCTCTGATGCGTTTTATGCCCACTAGACTCAAGCCTCTGGACATTGAGATCATGAAGCGCCTCGGGACACGCGTCAACCTCATCCCTGTCGTTGCTAAGGCTGATACGCTGACGCAAAACGACCTTTTCCTCTTCAAGCAGCGAGTAAGCAGCTCTCTTCGCTTCTTTTGACTGAATTGTTGATTTCCTCCTCAGGTCCGTGAAGTAATTGCGGCACAGGGTATCAGGATCTACACGCCTCCTATCGACCCCGAGGATGACAGTGCAGAACATGCGCGTGTACTGGTTGACGCCATCCCCTTCTCCATCATCGGGTCGACCGAAGACGTCAAAACCCCCGACGGCCGCGTCGTCAAGGGCCGCGAGTACATCTGGGGTGTTGCCGAAGGTATGTAGCCCCTATGGTAGCCCCTATTTGCCATTACGTCATTTTTGCTAATGTTATCTTGCACGTAGTCGAGAACGAGAACCACTGCGACTTCAAGAAGCTACGGTCGCTCCTGATCCGCACACACATGCTGGACCTGATCTCAACGTCCGAGGACAGCCACTATGAGAATTACCGCCAGCAGCAGATGGAGACGCGCAAGTTTGGCGAGCCCAAGGTCAAGAAGCTCGACAACCCCAAGTTCAAGGAGGAAGAGGAGCAGCTCAGGAAACGCTTCACCGAGCAGGTCAAGGCGGAGGAGACGAGGTTCAGACAGTGGGAGCACCATGTACGTTTTTTATTCACCTTTTCACCTATTTCACTGGTTGATAATTATCTTTTATCAGCTCATCGCAGAGCGCGATCGTCTCAACAAAGACCTCGAATCTGCGCACAGCGCCATCAAGCAGCTCGAGGCCGAGCTCGACAACCTCCAAGTTGGCTATGGCCGCAGCACCGGCAGGCGATGATCGCATTCCACTTACCATATACCTCGTCCCTGTACTGCTGAACTTTTCTTGGACCCTCCGCAAAACACCCCTGGTAGTCGCTCCTCGTATACCCTCACCCCCTCACGCCGTCCACTCATTTACTGTTTGACTTTCTTCTTCATTGGATTCTTGCGGTTTGTTGTCCTGGATACCTCAAACGTGCAGACGCCGTGAAGCTTGTATCTGATCTTGACGAGTCGTTTTTCTTATATTGGAGTTAATATATTGATATCGTTCCTGCTATATTCTCTCATTCCATGTCATGTCTAGTAAGCATCAAGCTCCGGTTCGTCCAAACTCAGTTAGACTACAAGTTAAGTTCCAGGTCCTGCCTCTTCTTGAGTTCTCCCCCCTTCGTCACGACGCGAAACTTCGCTGTCGCATCACACCTCTTTCTCCGGCTGCCTCGACATCCCCGGCGTCGGCGGGATGAACCCCGACGCATGCTGCGTCTTCTGCCCCACCATTTCCAGCTCCCTTGGGATCTTCTCATCCCGTGTCACCATGGTCGCCTCTACCCTCGGGTGGCGCAGTATCGCATCCAGCAGCTCTGGCATGAGCCCTCGCATCTCGATGTCCTCGAACTGCTGCTTGCGCGATGAGGCGTCGCGCTCCGTTAGGCAGGGATCGGTTTCTGTTGAGCGTCGGTTTGGCCTTCCTCGTGGGGAGGCGGGGATGGGGCTGGTGCGGAAGGGAAAGGGAGTTTGGTGGTCTCTTTGTGTGGCGCGGGAGGGGGCGGTAGTGGCGAGGAAGCGTAGTGTGTGAGAGATGAGGTGGGATTTTTGGCAGTGGGCAATTGGTGAAGACGTCGATGTGAGTGTACGGATCATGGTAGGTAATTTGAGTTGTAAGAGGGAGTGGAAAATTGAAGAATGGCGAGGAAAACTTATATAGGCATTATTTTATCAGTGAGATCATATCGTCGTCCGGTCGTGATGGGAGTTGGTGGAGCTATTCAGATGAAGTTTTGCAAATTCGATGACCGCAGATCCCGCCAGTTACCCGATTTGGGCTCGCGGCGGGAAACTTCGAACACATTTGGCGCGCTCGATATGTTTTCTTGGAAAAGAGAAAACATTCACGTATCTATCCATTCATGCGCGCTGAGGTGAGCTTTGTCGGTTTTTAGTTCAAGCGTAAGACATGCATATGGAAGACTCATCATGCCATCAGCCCCGAAGATGTAACACTGTGACTGAGTAACACTTCTTCTCCGCCTCTACTATGATGCACGCAGCTACTGCTTGGCTGACGATCCGCTCGGCTCATACAGCTTCTTACGGCATCGGTGGCCCCACGGAGGCTTCAGAGAGGCAATCATCTCATTTTTGACTGGAGTTACACCAGCGACGCATTTTCAATATCACAAATACTTACTAGCCATTCCCAGTCATAAGAAACCGAAATCTGAGGCGTCAAAGCACTGCTTGGCCATACGTCCAGCGAGCTTGTAGGTGCGAACACCCCCGGTCTTTTTTCATGTCTCGTAAAGAAAGCATAGCACCAACGGTAACCAACCCCATTTTCGGCGGAGAGCGGGTCGCGGCATGGGTACGGCCTCCTCTTCAGCGTACAGCTTCTCTCAATCTGGTCTCCTCTTTGGCCAAGGCCATGTCCGCTGCCCAAGCCAGAAGATGACCGCATACAAAACACATAAGAATTTTCGCTCATTTCCCTCGCGGCATAAAAGGGCACTTTCCGTCGCCCACTCTAATCCATCACAATGAAGCTTAATATCCTCGTCTTGACTGGACTCACTGGTGTACGTCGAGAGACGCGATCTTAAGGATAACCTTGACGTCGTAGGTCGCGAACGTTGATGTGTGCTTGTCGTACTTTCGCTCGCGTCCTCGTTTCCTTCCACGGCCCGCGAGCGTCTTGGCACTAACATCGGGGTATTTATTCCCTTTCGCCCTGCCGTAATTCCGTTGTATCCCCGCCCCCTCTAGTCCCGCGAGTCCCTTGACATTGACATTGGCGCCCGAGAGCCCCTTGTGGCTGATATGTAAGGTAGGGGACATCCATATCCCTCCAACGTCACGTGTTGATCGTGACAAGTCCAAATCCGTCCAAACGCGACCAGAAAACCAAGATAACGAATGCTCTACAATCCTCAGTGACTATGAAGACAATCGGCTCCCAGATTTAGGCGTAAAATAGCTTGAGGCTGCCCCTGTACTTGTCCGATTAAAAATATATGGGCTTGAAAAACACTAGTGGCCTAAACAACGATTGGAGTAATGAGAATTTCATGGTTTCATCTTATTGTCAATCTCTTCACTATCCACAGCCCCGCCAATCGCCCACGCAGCTTTATAAATACCTACTCTATTGGGTGAGCAGAAGCCAGGCTGCATGGGTGGTGCACAAGTATCAAGGTCATTGCATGCTCCCCGAGTCCATCATGAATGACTCGAAGAGGTACTATTGGTTGTTTTTCAGGGTCTTAATCATCTAAAAACATCTAATAAACATTCATACATTGTTATTCTTGTATAGTAAAGGGACACATGCCTACCAGCACCTTCGATAGCTTGAAGAACACTCTGGGTGTGGTGTTCTAGCTTATTTTGGACACTTCACCCTCAGTTTTTGTATTATCTGTACGATATTGAAGATCTTAACTATTGATGTATATATCTAAGTGAATCTGGGATCCGATTTTCGAGAGGTTGGTGTTGAGGAAGCAGAACTCGTTATCTGTCGTATTCACGAAGGACGCCTTCCCAATTTGGTGAAGTTGTCACGGAAGAGTAACGACACGTGACGTTGGAGGGATATGGATGTCCCCTACCTTACAGTATTATTGAGGTTCTGTCTCCCCTTTCGCTGATCTTCGCGTCCTCACTTGCTCCTCGGGTCCGTGAGCCTTAACCGCCCAGTGACAAATGCCCCACTCGTAGGCTGGCCGTGTCGTAGTTCCGTCTTGGCTGCTTCCCTTTCCCCTCCTCGCACCAGGAACTACTTCTATACCACCTATCGCGCCGAGGGTGACAATTCTATTTATGATCTCGGTTACCAGAACAGTGCTTTATCTTGTCGACCAGCGCTGCAGTGACTTCCCCATGTACCGCCTGTTCAACCGGAGGAAGGGACAACACTTCTACACCGTCAACGGCGGAGAGGCTTCTCTTCAGGAATTTTGGCTGGTTTGACGAAGGTACGTTTTTGTTGGCTAGGTTCTTAAATCAAGGACTTGAATCAGATTCATCACACCTCGCGATCCTTTTCTTTGATGCTCTTCGTCGTTGTTCATATAGCTGTTGAGCGGGGATTTATCTACCAATAAAACGCGTGATCCATGATCCATGATTTATCAAGTTTCACCCGGTGTATAGCATTAGTCTTAATCAGGGAGATTCGGATGCGAACTGGAGGTGCGTGCCTTAATTACATAACGGAAGTGGAATCCTGAAATGAAAAGCTTGGTGAACCCTGCAAACGACAGTCTACTGTACTTCAACAAAGTTGCCAAACTTCAAAACTTGAAAGCCCACTGCTCAAGCAGTAAGTGGTAGGCTGATCAGACACGTTTTGTCACCTCAGCGAGCCAAAAGAAAGCTTTGGGAGGGTTTGGGAGGACCAGCCGGGTGGCTGTACGGGGTTTGATTGCTGGTCATAAGGCAGATTCATCATGATCATGTCTTCACACGCTCTCTTCTAATCTTACCAAGACGCAAGCCAAGACATGACAGAGAGCCAGACAGACGGACTGGACGGCTTCCTCTCAGCCGCGACAAAGCCGCGAGGCCTTAATTAATAGGCCTCGCGGCGGGGAATAAGTCGAGACTTTGTCACTGCAACTTCCTACACGCACATCGTCCAGGTGTGCATACTTCGATAACGTCGATTTCAATCTCATCTCTATCATAAGAGCGCTGGAAGACTGATCTAGTAGACAAGTGGTACCTCCCTCCGTCCCGATGTCGCACAATCCAACCTCGCCGGTCAGGTTGACAGTGCGTCCGATCTCGAATGTCTTTCCGCCCCAACGTCCTGATAACTGTTTCTTTTAGCGAGCGGATACGCATCTCTCTCACAAAGGCTTTCGGTTGGTGGCATTCCATTGATATCTGAGTCCAGAGGTGATTCATGCTGGGCGCTTAGGTTCTCACATAGAGAACCTCCTGTTGCTTCCTTCCTCAATGCATTGTTGGCGACTGCCCTTTTTCGCTGCTGGCATATTCTCCTGTTCTTCGCCGCATGGGCCACCCTTATCTCGATTTTGAACGAGAAAGGCCATAAGCTTTCTATGCAGCCCACGCTCCTCACAGTGTACGTCGTGCTAGCTCTGACATGGTGGTTACAGAGTGACTGATAGTTCGGCAGGATTGGTACGGTCGTGGGTTTCGTGATATCATTAAGGACATCGTCGTCATTTGAGCGGTACAATGAGGGCCGGAGGCTGTGGTCGCAGGTAATCTTGGCGAGTCGCAACTTTGCTCGCACTACTTGGTTCCATATTCCTGGTATGTACTGTTCCGACTTCCTGGAAGTCCAGTCTGACGGTTCCCGGCACCTCAAGACCAGCCTGCTACGGCAAAAACAACCGCAGACGATATAGCATCCCGGTCCATGATCGAGAAGAAGTCCATCATCAACCTTCTTGAGGCATACGCGGTTTCCATCAAGCACTACCTTCGAGGAGAGGATGGTATCTATTATCAGTACGCCGCACTCTGTGTCTACATTCTGATCGCTCTGACACTGTCCATTCCCAGGGACCTCTACTACCTGGTCAAGTTCCTGCCCGCCTATGCATTGCCCACGAGCATCCCCCCGCCAGCAGACCGCAGAACCCAGGAGAATGGCAACGGTACTACCAGCCCAAGGCACACCCGGATTCCCTCCTCTCCTCGTAACAGTTCCTTCCTATACCAACGAAGCTACTCCTCCGAACCCATCCTCCCCCCGCCTATCACGTCACTCCCCTCGAAACAGACGACATTTTTCGGGCAGGCACGGCTCCAGGCGCCATACGCTGACAAGACCATCCTGTCGCGGCAAGACGAGGAGTCCCTCCTCCCCGCGCGGATGCCGCCGAAGTACCACTTCTACGACTTATTCCCGTTCTCGCTGCTCGCTGATTGGCTTACCGAGCGCGGATGGAAGGTCAAGGGCAAGACGGCCGCAAAACTTCGCGCAAAGATGCAACAGAAGTCAGTCTCGCATAACCTGCCGCTCGAGATCTCATTTTATCTCGTATGTGCCTTGCGTCTACGGGTTAGTCTGTGACTGATGGGGAGACCGATGGTCAGAGTTCGTACGTTGCTGCCCTGCAGAAGAGGAACCACATTGACCAGGCGACGATCAGTGAGTTGAGCTTGACTTGCACTCAGCCGATCCAACCATCCAACTGACTGTGTCTCTTCCCAGACAATCTCATGCAGTCTCTTAATGAGCTCGTGGATGCTCTTACAGGCCTGGAACGCATCCTTACGGACCCGATCCCCTTCTCGTGAGCATATTGGCCCATTTTCATACTTCTACTTTCTGATTGCCGACGTTAAAAGGTATTCTATTCACCTATGGGTGGTCACCCTTGTCTACTGCTTCTTCCTGGTACGTGCTAGCGCTTGTGATCGTTCACCACCTTCACTGATAAGCGTTCCTTTCACAAAGCCATTTCAGATCTGGGGATCCTTGGGGTGGCTGACAATTCCTGGCACAGTCATTCTTGTGAGTTCAGCTTTCCCTACCGCCTCACTTTTCTGACAGGCCTATTACTAGTCTTTCATGTTCTTCGGGTTTTTGGTTGCGGGTGAAGAAATCGAAAGTGGGTCCTCTGTTTACATCCAAATCTGAGCTTCGGCCGATGACTGACTTCTACTAGATCCTTTTGGATATGACAAGAATGACCTTGTACGTCGCCGCCTCCACTATCTTTCGCACATCCTTCTCACCATTGTTTAGAATCTTGATCATTTCACAAATAACATCATCTGCAACGAATTGCGGGCGATCACATCAGCGCCACCTCCTGATCCTGCCCGCTGGGCGTTCTCCGCAGAGAACGACCTCCTCTTCTCTAATGCTACTGATGGTGAACGTGTCTCGCCGCTTGAATGGATGGAGAGAGGTCATGTTGCGATGCAAAAGACTCTGAGTGTCTTCTGACTTCTTGCTTCACTATGCACACGTTTCGTTAAATCGTGTATCATCATCATAGTTGTATGTTGACTCTTATATGTAGTACTAAACTGGATCCTTTCTCTGAAAGCTGCAGATCCCATGCAGTGTGTGTACGGCTGAAATCATCCTACGTATGCCAAACATTGTTCCTAATCAAGAAGACTAAGTACGTCGCGGAAGCCGTTGGGAACTTGCAAAATGAATTGTGTTTATGGGACTCATTGCCCATCCCCCGAGTCGAACGGGGCCCTCCGCCTGTAGTAGCCCCCAGCATCCCTACAATATGGCGACGCGCGAGACCGATACGCCTGATGGACTGCCATAGAATTGTTGTTGAGGTCGTTTTCACTATGGAGGTTACGGCGAGTTCTCCGTTTGAAGGATTACGCAAGGGGTTGGGCAAAGCGCCAAACTGGCTACATGGCAGGCCAGCTATCGCCGAAAGCAGAAAATCAGAAGCGATTTGAAATGGGCTGTGCTAGAGACGAAGGGTACATCCTGGGAGCGCGTTTGTGATCCTCCTTCTTGCGTTGAAGGCTTCAACGCAAAAAGGGCAGAATTCAAAGAAGAAAAGTTACACACTTAAACCCCGACGTCCAGGTTTCCGAGTCGAACGAGTGCCAGACAGATACATTATATTAGTACAGTGGACGGAAGCTTCATCACCGGTCCTCTGCGTGCAACACAGAAACACTTTAATTTGAGCGTCTGTGTAAGGCTTGAAAGTTGGAATGCGAGGCGAGCAGGGCGGTGGGAGGACAGAGTGTATAGACGGATGATTTGGTCGCACTGCCTGTTAGACTAGCCAAAATCCCAGCCTCGTAACAAGAAGGAAGAAAACGTGTAGAGAAAGCACAGGATTGTCCAGCACCCGAGTCGAACGGAGCTCTCCGAGGTTACATCGCGCTATGTGGCCTGATGCGGGACGGCACGCAAAGCTAAGTACCAGGCCTCCTGAACTGCAACAGCACCCAAAGCAATAGTCCATTCACCCCAAGGCGTCTCCAAGATACGGACCAAAAAGAAAAATCAGTGCGAAATGCTAATGCTGCCTTGACCGTGCGTGGATGTGGTCTCCGGGACAAAGAAAATTGTGTGGTTAATATCGAATCAAATCTATGTCCAGCCCCCGAGTCGAACAGGGCCCTCCGCCGCGTGTGGAAATGAAACTTGACTAGATGGCGGTGCGCAAGACCGATACGCCTGCTAGGCCTGATACATTATTTACAGTATCAACTGGCCATGATAAAAGTGTTATGTCGAGGTAGACGCGCCTCTGGGAGGAGAGGAGAACACGTCGACGAGAAATTAGCGCGTCGGCTCGTCGACAGTTCTTCGTTGATGCCGTTCTGCCGCTCGTCAACACATGCTACAACTTGTTACCAACAATTTCCTTATGGGGAGCCGAGCCGTGGGGTCGTGCACAGCCACGGAGGTCACCCGAGCCTGCTATACTTAGACCCTAGCCATCAACCATGTCCCGCGCGCCGTCTCGCTTGATGTGCACGACTTGTGCATGACCTGGCAACGTTCCACTGTTCCAGGACCCTTGCACTAGCTACGATTTGTAATGGATTTATTCGAAATAGACTGACCCTGCTCGGCAACCGTAGGTTAGTACTTACCGCCCATGTGCCATGGTGGAGCGCGGGGATGCGATACCGCGACTGTTCAGACGAAACTCTCATACCGGTCGCACACCTCCGAGCTGAGATAGACTATAAAGATGTGTTGGCAGGCGATGATGGATCTCCATTCTCAGACCCTCCCCCATCAACCATGTTCTCCCTCCTCCGTCTTGCGCTCGCTGTAGCTGGTGTCTCCGTTGCTCTCGCCGCGAGCATCCCCACAGTCCCTCAGCCGGCTACCGAGGTGAGTCGCATTCTCAAAAATCTATGCGGACACGTAGCCGATATCCATATCTATGTAAGAACGGCAGCTGTGGCACAATCGTTGATGAATGCTTCATCAACTCAAACCCTGTGAATCTTTTCACCACCTCCTATTGCGCTCTCTCGGCATTCTGCTACTATGAGTCCACGGTCGATGCCTTGGTCACGGAGCTGACCAGGAGAGACTACCTGTACACTAATCCCGTTGTATTGTCGGTGAATCAGCCTCGCTTGAACCAGACGGTAGGCCGTTACCATTTCCGCTCGGTGTTGGACGTTGGTTGACTGATGCGTACTAGGTGTTCAACACTCTTGCTAAAGGAAAGGCGTACGTGTCGCAGCAAGACATAATCGACGCTTACTACGGTGCTCTCACGAACACCATTAAATCGTGCGGCGGACCCCCTACGGCTGAAACTCCTTGCCCCTCCGGCACATCTGGCCCATACCCGACCGACGCATCCTATGTCATCGGGTTCTGGAACCGCGTCTCTGCCTGGACTGGGTATGTGGTTGCGGCACATAAGTTATCTTTCCTTACTCATACTCGCTTGCAGCTTCTGCGCAACGCGCCAGATTCCTTACCAGAACTTGGCGGACTACATCCAATACTCGTAAGAGTTTCGCGCTGCCTCAATTTGGTGCTTGCAAACTAATATTGGGATGATAGATCTACCATCCAAGGTGCTACCACCTGCTAAGATGTTTGAGGACAATATCGCACGTTTTGAACATTGCGGACTTAGTCTCTAGTCATTCTTTATACCTGACCTTCTTTATTATTTATACACTCCATCCTCTTTTCCTTGTAGGTACGGTCTCCTTTTCGGGACCGCTCGTGGGTTATATCACTATCACTATCACTAGTGATTTGTTGCACATAATGGGGGTGCTCAATTCTACAGGTCGTCGTTTCAGTTCAGGTCGTCGCTGCCGTGCCTAGCTAGAAGTCCGACTTCTGAGAGGATAGAATCGCGCACTTGTAGTTACACCCAGCATGCAAAAAATCGCATTTTTTGGGTATGCGCATGCCATTATACACGGTTAAAAGTGGTGACGAAAGAGCAAGGCGAGAGTAAGTCTTAGCGACTAGCCAAAATCCCAGCACTAACAAGAAGGAAGAGAAAATTTAGAGAAAGAGAAGGATTCTCCAACTTGAACACCCGAGACGAACAGAGCTCTCCGAGGTTACATCGCGCTATGTGGCCTGATGAGATCCATGAAGAGTTTTCAAGAAAGATTCCTCCGGTAACGCACAAAATATCGTCATGAAGAGATAAAAAGGTCGATATTTTTGGTAGGTGATCGTATGAGCAACGTATGAGTACAGTATCATTGGCCTGATTTCACACCTTTTATTTTACTGTCTTCCATCCACTCTCTATTTAACTACTTTGAGACCACAGTACTCTTCCTATATATACTGTGAATGTTGTCCACTTTTTTGGATAGATGATAGTGATACAAGTGAGTGGATCCCGTGGAATTCACGATTTTCGTATAGGGTCCCACATCACGTTACCCCATAGTAAGGCAGATTCATCATGATCATGTCTTCACACGCTCTCTTCTAAAATTGCCAAGACGTGACACAGAGTCGGACGGACGGACGGACGGACTGGACGGCTTCCCCTCAGCCACGACAAAGCCGCGAGGCCTTAATTAATAGGCCTCGCGGCTGGATTGACCAGTTGAGGCTTTGCAACTGCAACCTCCCACACGCAAGTCGTCCAGGTGTATACTTCGATAACATCGATTTCAATCTCATTTCTATCGTAAGAGCGCTGGAGGACTGATCTAGTAGACAAGCGGCTCCCTACGTCCCGATGTCGCACAATCCAAACTTGCCGGCCAGGTTGACAGTGCATCCGACCTCGAATGTCTTTCTGCCCCAACGTTCACGCTTTCAGTGGGTGGCATTCCATTGATATCTGAGTCTAGAGGTGACTCATGCTGGGCCCTTACATAGAGCCTCTGTTGCTCCCTTCCTCAATGCATTGTTGGCGACTGCCCTGTTTCGCTGCTGGCATATTCTCCTGTTCTTCGCCGCATGGGCCACCCTTATCTCGATCTTGAACGAGAAAGGCCATAAGCTTTTTATGCAGCCCACGCTCCTCACAGTGTACGTCGTGCTGGCTCCGACGTGGTTATTACAATGTGAGTGATAGTTTGGCAGGATTGGTACGGTCGTGGGTGTCGCCATATCGTTAAGGACATCATCGTCATGTGAGCGGTACAACGAGAGCCGGAGGCTGTGGTCGCAGGTAATCTTGGCGAGTCACAGCTTTGCTCGCACTACTTGGTTCCATGTTCCTGGTATGTGCTGTTCTGCCTTTCCGGAAGTCCAGTCTGACGATTTTTGGCGCCCCAAGACCAGCCTGCTATGACAAAAATAACCGCAGACGAGATAGCATCCCGGTCCATGATCGAGAGGAAATCAGTCATCAACCTTCTTGAGGCATACGCGGTTTCCGTCAAGCACTACCTTCGAGGAGAGGATGGTATCTATTATGAGTACGCCACACCCTGCATCTATATTCTGATCACTGACACTGTCCATTCCCAGGGATCTCTACCACCTAGTCAAGTTCCTGCCTGCTTATGCACCCCCCACCAGCATCCCCCCACCAGCAGACTGCAGAACCCAGGAGAATGGAAACGGCTCCGCTAGCCGCCAGCACACCTGGATCCCCACCCCTCCCCGCAGCAGTTCCTTCCTCTACCAGAGAAACTACTCCGAGCCCGCCCTCCCCCTGCCTGGAACGACACTCGCCTCGAAGCAGACGACATTCATCGAGCTGGCACGGCCCCAGGCGCCCTATGTTGACAAGACCATCCTGTCGTGGCAAGACGAGGAGGAACTCCTCCCCGCGCGGATGCCGCCAAAGTACCAGGTCTACGACTTGTTCCCGTTCACGCTGCTCGCTAATTGGCTTACGAAGCGAGGACGGAGGGTCAAGGGCAAGAGGGCCGCAAAAATTCATGCAACGATGCAACAGAAGTCAGTCGCGCATTACCTGCCGCTTGAAATCTCATTTTTTCTCGTATGTGCCTTGCGTCTACGGGCCAGTCTGTGACTGATGGGGAGACCGATGGCTAGAGTTCGTACATTGCTGCCCTACAGAAGAGGAATTACGTTGACCCGGCGACGATCAGTGAGTTGAGCTTGACTTGCACTCGACTGATCCAACCACCCAACCCACTGTGTCTCTTCCCAGACAATCTCATGCAGTCTCTTAGTGAGCTCGTGGTTGCTCTTGCTGGCCTGGAACGCATTCATACGGACCCGATTCCCTTCTCGTGAGCATGTTGACTTATTTTTCATACTTCTACTTTCTGATTGCCAACGTTGAAAGGTATTCTGTTCATCTATGGGTGGTCACCCTTGTCTACTGCTTCTTCCTGGTACGTGGTACTAGTGCCTGTGATCATTCGCCACCTTTACTAACAAGTGTTCCTTTCACAAAGCCATTTCAGATCTGGGGATCCTTGGGGTGGCTGACAATTCCTGGCACAGTCATTCCTGTGAGTTCAAGGTTGCGCTGCTGCTTCACTCCCCTGACAGGCATATTACTAGTCTTTCCTGTTCTTCGGGTTTTTGGTTGCGGGTGAAGAAATCGAAAGTGGGTCCTCTGTTTGCATTCAGAGCTGAGCTTCGGCAGATGGCTGATTTTTACTAGATCCTTTTGGATATGATAAGAATGACCTTGTACGTCACCACCTCTACTTTCTTTCGCACATTCTTCTCACCATTATTTAGGATCTCGATCATTTCACGAACATCATCTGCAACGAATTGCGGGCGATCACATCAGCGCCACCTCCCGATCCTGCCCGCTGGGCATTCTCCGCAGAAAATGACCTCCTTTTTTCTAACACTGCTGGTGGTGAACGTGTCTCGCCGCTTGAATGGATGGAGAGAGGTCCTGTTGCGATACAAAAGACTCTGAGTGTCTTCTGACTTCTTGCTTCACTATGCACACATTTTGTTGAATCCTGACCGTCATCATAGTTGTATGTTGGCTCTTGTATGTAGTACTAAACTGAATCCTTTCCCTGAAAGCTGCAGACCCCATGCAGTGTGTGTACGGCTGAAATCATCATACGTCGGCCAAACATTGTTCCTGATTGAAGAAGGGTAAGTACATCGCGGAAGCCATTGGGAACTTGCAACATGAATTGTGTTTATGGGACTCATTGCCCATCCCCCGAGTCGAACGGGGCCCTCCGCCGTAGTAGCCCCTGTTGGAGATTGACTTGATCAAGACCCAATCCGGCACATTTCCTCATTCGTACGCATCATCTCCTTATTCGTACGCA